>OY728131.1:1204872134-1205079117 GCA_963277665.1 Viscum album | reverse complement strand
CTGTTCAGGGGGGGCTGTATAAGGGGGGGGGGTTAGGAGTGTGGGCTTTCTGGGGCTAGGGGGGGTGGGAGGGGGGCTGTCTAGGTGGAGGGGGGTGGGGCTGTGTAATAACCCAAAATTTTGAATAAATATTTGTTTCATAATTTTGTGTGTTATTTTATTTTATACTCAACAAAACTATATCCTTTAATTAATGAAGTGAGTATAATTAAATGAGCCCGTTGGGTTTCGACTGTTATATGATCGTTGGTCAATATGACCGCTGTAAACTAAACTCTTAACATTACAATTATTGTTTATAAATTCAAATGATCTTGGTTAATTAATACAGAAAGAAGAGTCGATGACATCATGCAGTAGACTCGGGCCATATGAAGCCCATCTGTCAGAGCTTGGGAATGAGGTAGCATCATTGGGATTTTCTCTGGACCAAGCCCAAGCTGAACTTCAACATGTGAAGCTTGAATATAATTGCCTAAGGGAGAAGTTCAAGTTGATAGAAATCACCACTTATGCAATGTTGTCCGAGCCACCCCAAGATTCTATAACCATAACACACCTTACACTTAGGTCCTATGCAGGTATTATAAGGGGCTATGTAACAAAGCCTTAGTTACTTTCTATAATCCTTTTGTATAAATGTTTTTTTTACTTCTTATTATGGTAAAATTTGTGAATTTCAAACATTAGGATAAAAATAGGATGAATTTATAGAAGTTTCATATTATTGATGAATTTTGGAAAAAAGGGGTATTTTAAAATATTTTTGTATTCTTTAAATAATTAATAATGTGAATTGAATTTCAAAAAATGGTCTTCTACAGTTGTGTTCAGTAAGAAATTTAGAGTCTAATAAGATCAACTTAATTTTTTGTGAATAATAAAGTATGAATAATAACATATCCGTATGAATAGTAATGAATAGTAAATCGACCAAAAAAATAGAAACTTCACCCATGAATGTATAAATACATTTTAGACATCTTAAAAGTGAAAAAACGATCATAGTATAAATTTTGGTATTTTTGTATGTCATAAGTATTTTATTAAAAATTTTATAATTAATTTAATAATTTAAAATGGAAATTTATTTTCATAAAATGTAATCATATATTGTTAATTTATTTTCTTATGGTTATACAATAATTTTATGGGACCTTGATTAATTTTTTAAGGTGTTACAAAATGAGTTATAGTTTTAAAGTTGTATTCTTAGAATAAATAATGATTTTATTTTAAAATTAAATTAAAAATATTTAGAAAATTATTTTCATAAAATAGAGTTCATTTTTGAATTTATAGAATCGATATTAGTTTAGAGTGAATTTTTGGTATTTTTTCTGAAACAATTGATTTTTCGGTGAATAGTGAAAATACAGTTTTGAGTTTTGGTTGTTTAATGACATCATTGATGATGTAATCATGATGTAATAAATATGGTCTAATTTTTAATAGTAATATATGTTATTAGGTGTCTCAAGTGGCTAATACCATGGGCAAATACCATTATCAAGCCCATGGTTTTTCAAATACCACGAATGAGGCGTCCCTTGGAAAGTAATTAAATATTCCCTCTTTTTTTCTATAAATACCAAGCCATTCCCTCATTAATTTTATTCAAAAATCCTCCTCAAAGAATTTATATTATTTTTACCTCCCAAGGATTCCTCCCAAGGTTCCCTCAAGCCTTCCAAGGTCACGACCTTTATGCTTTTGAAGTTACTCTTCAAGGTAAGGGAACCTTTCACCCTCCTCTTTTAAGTCATGACTTCCTTTATGTTATGTCTTATAGTTTCCATTTTATAATGTGGGGTTATGTTATTATATATCCTCATTACTATCCATTTCATTTCTAATTTATGATATACCATTTCTGATCTCATCAAATTATTTTTTCTGAATTATAAGCGATGCTGTTAGGCTGCCAAATTTTCGTAAAAGAAATCACATTTTCTCTTCAAGTTTCCTTTTCATGTGGTATTTCATTTAAATGTCCATACCATGATATTATTTATTTTTTATTATATCCCTATAATATAAAATTATTCATTTATGTATGTGATACCCTTGTCCCATCTCTTTTTATTATTTTCTAAAACCATGATATATATTCGTTATGCTGTAGAAATTTCACCTCAAAATTTCTATCTCTTTCTCTTAATAAATTATCTTGTTTTATTTATGTGAATACCCATAAACATTTTGTTTCTATGGGTGTTCATAAATATACAAAAATGTTATATTTTATTCTGTAATTTACATACATGTAACCCTCACTCCTTTTCCATGGTTTCTAAATGACATAATGATCTTATTTTTAAGAACTTTTAAAATGACATGATTTTAAAATGAAACCCATTTATTTTATTCTCTATAAGTTATTTATGAAATGTTTTATTATGATCTATATGGATCACATGAAAACAAATACATATTAATGGTTCACCCTGATAGCACTCTAATGTATTTGGTAAAGAATTTAATCTCTAGAGATAACAAGTTTCACGATACCTTAGTGAATAACCTTGGTAAATTTTTATGAAACCTTGGGATGAACCTTGGTGATATGTTCATGAATGTCTAAATTAAATGTTATAGCCACATATTAAAGTTTTGATTCATGTTTTTTATTATGATATTCCTCTTTTTTCATTTCTCGTGTCTTATGTTTTTCATCAAGTTCTTATTGATATCACAAGTAAACTGATTCCCTTATTTTCCTTACTGAGCCTTCAGCTCACCCTTTCCTTTGATGTATGTCTCTAGGTTATGAGATGAAGTAATTGTACATAGGATGAACTTTTCAAGAATCTTTTCAAGGAGATTTAAAATAGTGTTTCAAGTTTTCATGTTTTATTATTCCTGATTTCCAAGACACTAGACTTTAAAGATCCTCTGTTTGTAAAATGTAATGAAAAGTTATGTAATAAAAAGGTGGGATGCCATAGTTGGTATCAAAAGATAGTTTAGTTATTTATGGAAATTAGGCTATGAAAACTTTAGGAATAACCTTATAGAAAATTTTAAATATAGGAATACTTCCTAGTATTTTGGTGAGTATTGAGTAAGTGGTTTATCAAGAAAATACATCCTTGTCTGGATACGAGCAGGTAGAGGCGGCTCTGGAACAGATGTACCTATGAGTGAAAACTATGACAAGGAGTTTCAGGCTTGACCTGGGGTATCCTAGTACACGACAACGGGACTTGCTACACTCTTGGTTACGACACTCCCGGGGGATATTTTTGGTTAATCATAAGATTTTTATGAATCATTATGAAGGATTTATAAAAAAATGTAATTATTTAAAGCATAATGTTTTTTGAAATAAAATCATTTATAGTTAAAAGATTCATAAATGAAATAATCTTCTCACTAAGGTTTTATTCTTTTAGAAAATGGTGGGAAATAGGAGGAATCGTTCAAATGGTGACTGTAATGGAACATGCGCTAACGACCCTTTGATGGAATCCAAAATGGAAACTTTCATGCGAATGATAAACCAATAGACTCAAGTTATGGGAAATAACTTGAATCAAGCTGATAAAATAATCTCACCGTGAAGGGAAAAACATTCTGTTGAGTCTTTTATGTGTCAAAAACCACCAACCTTCAGTGGATCGACTGACCCACTGAAATCTGAGCAGTGGATCAGCTCTATCGAGAAGATCTTTTTTGTGCTCTACTGTTCAGAGTAAGAGAAGGTCACCCTGACTATCTATCACTTAGAAGGAGAAGCTGATCAATGGTGGGAACTAATTAAAAACATGAGGAAAAGAGTGTAGGTTTAAGTTATGGAGTGGGAATATTTCAGAGGGATCTTCTTCAGTAAGTATTTCCCTCATTCCATGAGAACAAGAATAGAGAAAGAGTTTCTCGAGCTGAAGTAGAAGGAGAATGAATTTGTGGGGAGCTATGAGATGAACTTCACAAGGATTTCACGTTACACCTCTATCTTTTTCATGTATCCAAATTGTAAGGTTGATAGATTCTTTGGTGTACTAAGACCTCATCTGTGGAAGAATATAGCCAACCGAGACTATGATAGCTATGAAAAGATCATTCAGAGTGCGATGAAAGTCAATCTGGAGTTTGGTGATACATAGTGGTCTCATAAATATAACAACAAGAAGAGATAGATGGAGCCCGGTTTAAGGAGGACCTTTGATCAGAGAAGAGGAGGCAATCAAGTGTAATGTCCCATGTGTAATAAATGTGGGAAGAAGTATTCAGGGAACTACCTGCTTAAGAGCAGGAAATGCTACAAGTGTGGAAGAGATGGCCATATTGTGAGGAATTGTTGTAGTGAGGTGAAACCTCAACTTCCAAAAACTAACAAAAATAGGAATATTGTGTAGGCCCTAACTTATGTCTATTGATTTAAGTGTGAATAACTTGGGCACTTTTCCAATCACTGTCCAAATCCGAGGGCAGTGGAGGGGAACCACCATCAGCCTCAACAAAGGCCAAGGGATAAAGGTCATTCTTTTGCTATCATGACAACTAAAGTTGAATCTATGAATAATGTGGTGGTAGGTACTCTTGTTGTTATCTCAAATCTAGAAACTGCTTTGTTTGATTCTAGTTCTAAACATTCCTTTATTTCCTCCAAGTTTTCAAAGAATTTAGAATCAACCCCCGATTTTATAAAAGTAGAGTTATCATTCAAGACTCCTGGTGGGATTATCCAAGCATCGTCAATGTTTATAAACTCTAGTATTTACTTTAGTGAGAACAATATTATCTCAAATCTAGTAGTCATTCCCATGCTGGAATTCAAAATTATACTAGGGATGGACTGGATCTCAAAGTATAATGATAAGATCAAATGAAAAATCAAGGAAATATCAGTAGTCTTGAATGGAAAACCTACAATTATCTTCAAAGGGGAGATATCTCAACCTAATTTTTGTATAGAAGAACCTCCTATATCCTTATTTACAGAGTTTATTAGTGAAGAATGATAAGGAAATGAGAGTTTGAGGATAAAAAATGTCCCCATAATCTAGGAATACATTGGCGTATTTCCTGAGGAGTTTCCTGGACCTCCCCCAAAAAGAGAGGTAGAGTTCTCCATTTAACTCATACTTGGATCTCATCTGATATCAAAGAAACCATATAGGATGGAAAATGTGGAGATGGAGGAATTAAAGAAACAACTCCAAGATCTTTTGGAGAAGGGGTTTATCTGACTGAGTGTGTCTCCTTGGGGAGCACTGGTTCTCTTTGTGAAGAAGAAAGATGGATCGATGCAGCTATGCATTGATTATAGATAACTGAACGGGATCACAGTGAAGAAAAAACACCCTATTCCAAGAATTTATGACTTATTTGACCAACTTCATGGGGTTCAGTTATTCTCTAAGATTTATCTTCTATTTGGTTATCATCAATTGAGGGTGAGGAAAAAATATATTCCAAAAACTGCCTTTAGATCAAGATATGGGCATTATGAGTTTGTTGTTATGCCCTTCAGACAGACTAATGCACCGACTATTTTTATGGATTTGATGAATAGAGTCTTTAAGAACTACCTTGATAACTTTGTGGTAGTTTTTATTGATGATATTATGATATATTACAAAAGTTGTGAGGAGAATGAGGATTATTTAAGGGTTATTTTGCAAACTATATGGAAGGATATGATTTTTGGGAAGTTCAGCAAATGTAAATTCTGGTTACAACAAGTTGCTTTCTTGGGGCACATTGTTACCAATGAAGGAATCACAATTGACCCTGCAAAGACAAAATTTGTATAGGAGTGGCCTCAACCTACAATAATAACCGAGATTCATAGTTTCCTTGGACTAGAGGGATAGTATAGGAGGTTTGTGAAAAAACTTTCACGACTTTCTAATCCATTAACCACGTTAAATCGAAAAGGGGTCAATTTCATCTGGATAAAGGAGTGTGAGGAACGTTTCCAAGAGCTGAAGAAGATATTGGTTATTGCACCTGTGTTAACTCTTACCTCAAGTGGAGAATGATTCATTATTTTTAATAATGCATCTCTGAAAGGGCTTGGGTGCATCCTCATGAAAAATGACAAAGTAACTACTTATGCATATCGACAGTTGAAGAATCATGAGTAGAACTATCCTACGCATGATCTAGAGCAGGATGCAGTCGTTTTTTCTTTGAAGATGTGGAGGCACTATCTTTATGGGGAGAAATGTAATATATACACAGACCATCAAAGTTTGAAGTATATATTCACACAAAAATAATTGAACATGAGACAGAGGAGATGGTTAGAACTTCTCAAAAGACTATGATTATTCAATTCATTATCATCCTGGAAGAGAAAACAAAGTCACTGATGCATTAAGCAGGAAATAACCAGTTGTTCTTTCCATGATGAGGATTCAAAGATATCCTTTGATCAATGACCTAGTAAAACTAAACATGGTAATTATAATGGAATGGATATCATCAACCCTAACCCAAATGATTTCTCAACCGTCATTACTAGAGAAGATCAAGAAATCTAAAAAAGAAGATCCTTTGTTATAGAAGAAGTTTTAGGCTGTAAAGGATAGGAGGTTTCATGAGTTCAATATTGATCAAGAAGGTGTATTGAAATTTCATACAAGACAATGTGTTCCATCTATTCTAGAAATAAAGAAGGAGCTTATGGATGAAGCTCATAGCTATACTTTCTCTATACATCCTGGAATCAAAAAAATGTATAGGGACCATCGTGATCATTATTGGTGGGATAATATGAAAAGGAAGATTGCTGACTACACTTCAAGGTTCCTGGTATGTCAGCAAGTGAAGGCAGAGAGACAACTTCCTAAAGGGGTATTGCAACCACAACCCATACCAACATAGAAGTGGGATAATATCACTATAGACTTCTTTACTGGTCTCTCGAGAACTTCCAAAGGAAATAATGCAATATAGGTTATTTTGGACCATATCACCAAGAATTCCCATTTTATCTCCATTCAGGAAGATTTTTCTCTTGATCAACTTGCCAGGATTTATGTGAAGGAAGTGGTAACGCTGCATATAGTTCCACTTTCTATCTTATCTGATCATGATCCAAGGTTCACATAAAAATTATGGAGAAGTCTTCAACATGATCTGAGCTCTAAATTGAATTTTAGTACAACCTATCACCCCCAAATTGATGGACAATCTGAAATGACTATTCAAACACTCGAGGACATGCTGAGAACATGCTCAATGGAATTTAAAGGTGGATGGGATCAACATCTCCCTTTAGTTGAGTTCTTTTACAATAATAGCTTCCAATCAATAATTAAAATGTCACCCTATGAAGCTCTATATAGTAATAGATGTATAACTCCTACTTGTTGGCATGAAGTTGGTGAGATAAAGATTCTTGGGAATGATCTTGTGCAAGAGATGATAGAAAAGGTCCATTCTATCCAGCAACACATTAAGGCTTCTCAGAGTTGGCAAAAGAGCTATAAAAAAAACCATAGAAGGGACTTGGAGTTTGATGTTGGTGATAAAATATTTATTTGGATTTCACCTTGGAAGAGATACATGAGGTTGGGGAAGAAAGGGAATCTCATCCCTAAGTACATTGCCCCCTATGAAATCCTTGATCGCGTGGGAGCAGTGGCCTATCGTCTTGAAATTCCTCCAAATCTATCACAAGTTCATGATGTCTTCCATGTATCCCTCTTGAGGAAGTACATACCTGACCCTTCACATGTACTAAATACAGAGGTGGTACAACTGGAACATGACCTATCTTATGAGGAGCAGCCAGTGGAGATCATGGATCATAGAGACAAGGTTCTATGCAACAAGACTATCCACCTTGTTAAGGTGTTCTGGAGGAACCACAAATGTGAAGGAGCCACGTGGGAACTAGAGGAGTCTATGAGATTGAAGTAACCACACCTTTTCTCTTCTGAGGGTATGAGTTAAAATTTCAGGGATGAAATTTATTAAGGGGGGAAGAATGTAATGACCCAGAATTTTGAATAAATATTTGTTTCCTAATTTTGTGTGTTATTTTATTTTATACTCAACAAAACTATATCCTTTAACTAATGAAGTGAGTATAATTAAATGAGACCATTGGGTTTCGACTGTTATATGATGGTTGGTCAATATGACCGTTGGAAACTAAACTCTTAATGTTACAATAATTGTTTATAAATTCAAATGATCTTGGTTAATTAATACAGAAAGAAGAGTCGATGACATCATCCAGCAGACTCGGGCCATATGAAGCCCATCTCTCAGAGCTTGGGAAGGAGGTAGCATCACTGGGATTTGCTCTGGACTAAGCCCAAGCTGAACTTAAACATGTGAAGCTTAAACAAAATCACCTAAGGGAGAAGTTCAAGTTGATAGAAATCACCACTCGGGAAATGTTGTTCGAGCCACCCCAAGATTCTATCACCATAGCACACCTTACACTTAGGTCCGATGCAGATGTTATAAGGGGATATGTAACGAAGCCTTAGTTACTTTCTGTAATCCTTTTGTATAAATAAAATTTTTACTTCTTATTACGGTAATTTTTTTTAATTTCAAATGTCCGGATAAAAATAGGATGAATTTATAGAAGTTCCATATTATTGATGAATTTTGGAAAAAAGGGGTATTTTAAAATATTTTTGTATTATTTAAATAATTAATAATGTGAATTTAATTTCAAAAAATGGTCTTCTACAGTTGTGTTTTGTAAGAAATTTAGAGTCTAATAAGATCAACTTAATTTTTAGTGAATATTAAAGTATGAATAGTAACATACCTGTATGAATAGTAATGAATATTATGAATAGTAAATTGACCAAAAAAATAGAAACTTCACCCATGAATGTATAAATACATTTTAGACATCTTAAAAGTGAAAAAACGATCATAGTATAAGTTTTGGTATTTTTGTATGTCATAAGTATTTTATATAAAATTTTATAATTAATTTAATAATTTAAAATGGAAATGTATTTTCATAAAATGTAATCATATATTGTTACTTTATTTTCTTATGGTTATACGATAATTTTATGGGACCTTGATTACTTTCTTAAGGTGTTACAAAATGAGTTATAGTTTTAAAGTTGCATTTTTGGAATAAATAATGATTTTATTTTAAAATTAAATTAAAAATATTTAAAAAATTACTTTCATAAAATGGATTTAATTTTTGAGTTCATATCATAGATATTAGGTTAGAGTGAATTTTTGTGATTTTTTCTGAAATAGTTTATTTTTCAGTGAATAGTAAAAATACAGTTTTGAGTTTTGGGTGTTTAATGACATCATTGATGATGTAATAATGATGTAATAAATATGGTCGAATTTTTAATAGTAATATATGTTATGTTGTTTCCCAAGTGGCCAATACCATGGGAAAATACCATGTGAAAGCCCATGGTTTTGCAAATACCACCAATGAGGTGTCCCCTAGAAATTAATTAAATATTCTCTCTTTTCTGCTATAAATACCAAGACATTACCTCAATAATTTCATTAAAAAATCCTCCTCAACTAAGTTCTAGTATTTTTACCTTTCAAGGATTCCTCACAAAGTGCCCTCAATCCTCCCAAGGTCCTGACCTTCAAGATTTCGAAGTTACTCTTTAAGGTAAGGGAACCTTTCACCCTCCCCTTTTAAGTCATGACTTCCTTTATGTTATATCTTCTAGTTTACATTTTATTATGTGGGAGTATGTTATTATATATAATTATTAATTTCCATTTCATGTCCAATTTATGAGATACCCTTTCTGCTCTCATCAACTTATTTTTTTTTTCTGAATTATAAGCGATGCCGTTAGGCTGCTGAATTTTCGTAAAAGAAATCGCTTTTTCTCTTAAAGTTTCCTTTTCATGTGGTATGTAATTAAAATGTCCATACTATGATGTTATTTATTTTTATTATGTCCCTATAATATAAAATTATTCATTTATGGATGACATACCCTTGTCCCCTCTCTTTTTATTATTTTCTAAAACCATGATATATAGTCGTTATGCTGCAGAAATTTCACCTCAAAATTTCTATCTCTTTCTCTCAATAAATTCTCTTGTTTTATTTATGTGAATACCCAGAACTATTTCGTTTATATGAGTGTTCATAAATATAAAAAATGATATATTTTATTCTGTAATTTACATACATATAACTCTCACTCCCTTTCCATGGGTTATAAATGACATAATGATCTTATTTTTAAGATTTTTTTAAAACGGAACGATTTTGAAATGAAACCCATTTCTTTTATTCTCTATAGGTTATTTATGAAATGTTTTATTATGATCTATGTTAATCACATGAAAATAAATACATATTAAGGGTGCGCCCTGATAAAGCTCCAATGTATTGGGTAAAGAATTTAATCTCTAGAGATGACAAGTTTCACGATACCTTGGTGAATAACCTTGGTAAAATTTTTATGACTCTTTGAGATGAACCTTGGTGATATGTTCATGAATTTATAAATAAAATGTTGTATCCAAATATTCAAGTTTTTATTCATGTTCTTTTTATTATGATATGACTCTTTTTACATTGCTCATATCTTATGGTTTTCAGCAAGTTCTTATTGATATCACAAGTAAACTGATTCCTTTGTTTTCCTTACTGGGCCTTCAGCTCACCCTTTCCTTTATTGTATGTATCTATGTTATGAGATTCAGTAATTGTACATAGGATGAAATTTTCAAGAAGTTTTTCAAGGGGATTTAAAAGAGTGTTTTAATTTTTCAGTTTTTATTATTTATGATTTCCAAGACACTAGACTTTAAAGATCCTCTATTTGTAAAATGTAATGAAAATTTATGCAATAAAAAGGTGGGATTCCATAGGCTGGGGGGGGGATGTTCGAGGATGGGAGGGGTGGGGGATGTCCAGGTGGAGGGAGAGGGGGTGGGGGTGGGGAGGGGATGTCTAGGGGGTGGGAGGGGGATGTCCACGTGGAGGGAGAGGGGATGGGGGGTGTCCAGGGGATTGGGGTTGGGGGGGGGGATGTCTTAGTGGAGGGGGAGGGGATGTGCAGGTGTGTGTGTGGGGGATATCTAGGAGGATTTTTGGGGGGTGGGATGTCTGGGAGTGGGGGGGGGGCTATCCAAGGGGGGTTTGGGAGTGGGGGATGTCCAGGGATGGGGGGTGGGTGGGGGGATGTTCAAGGGCTGGGGGCTGGGGGGTGTCCAGGTGGAGGGGAAGGGGCTGGGGGGGGGTGGAGGGGGGGGGGCGTCTTGGTGTTGGTGTATAGGAGGAGATGGTGGGGTGGTGGTGGTGGTGGGGGGGGGAGGTGGCTATCGGGGGGAGTTTTGGGGGTTGGGCTATCTAGGAGGGGGGGGGGGGGGGTATCCAAGGGGGGGTTGGGAGTGGGGGCTGTACGAGGGTGGGGGTGGGGGACTATCTAGGTGGAGGGGGAGAGGATGTGTAGGTTAGGGTGGGGGGGGATGTATGGGGGAGTTTTTTTGGGGGGGGGTGGGATGTCTAGGAGGTGGGCTGTCTAAGGGGGGGGGGTTGGGAGTGGGGGCTGTCCGGGGCTGGGGGGGCTGTTTAAGTAGAGGGGGTGAGGCTAGGGGGGGGGGCTGTCTAGGGGTTGGGGGGATGTCCATGTAGAGGGGGAGGTGATAGGGGAGGCTTTCCAAGGTCTAGGGGTTGGGGGGTTGTCTAGGTGGAGGGAGAGGGGTTGTCCAGGGGATGGGGGGGTGTCTAGGTGGAGGAGGAGGGGTTGTGCTTGTGGGGGTGGGGGTTGGGTGGGGGGGGGGGCTGTCTGGGGGGAGTTTTGGGGGGTGTGCTATCTGGGATGGGGGGTGGATAGGTGGAGTGTAAGGGGATGGGGTGGGGGTGTTCAGGTGGTGGTGGGGGGGGGGGGGGGGGGCTGTTTGGGGGAGTTTTGGGGGGTGGGTTGTCCGGGAGGGGGGGGGGGAAGGGGGCTATCCAAGGGGGGGTTGGGAGTGGGGGCTGTCTGGGGTGGGGGTGGGGGGATATCTAGGTGGAGGGGGAGGGGATGGGGGGGGGTATCCAAGTGAGGAGGGAGGGGCTGTGTAGGTGGGGGTGGGGGGGGGTCGGGGGAGTTTTGGGGGGTGGGCTGTATGGGAGGGGTGGGGGGTTGTCCAAGGGGGGCTTGGGAGTGGGGGATGTCCCGGGGGGGGTGTCCAGGTGGAGGGGTTGAATCTGACTAATAATAAATAAAAATTATTATGTACCAAATTAGTTTTTTGTTGTTTTAAACAATTTAAAAAAATGATTTAAACTGAAGAGTGGGAAAACAATTATACCTTTCATTAAAGATGAAAATCGACCATTTCTACTTCAAAGACCACTCTAACCCAATAAATATATTCTTAACGTTGAACTACAATATGTTGATCAAGCTATTGGGAAGCAAAGTTAATAGTATTGGGTTTATCTTATTCAAATAAAAACACTCCTTGTCGGGAAATTTTCATAGCAACTTGCCAACAAGGATTCTAATAAAAAGTAACGAAGAATACTTGTTTTGCTTATGATGTCAAAATGAAAGGTTTATTATCAAATCGTTCATTTCTGTATAAAATATAGTTAAAATTAACCAATGTAAACTGATATTGATCGAATTTACTTCCACGCATTGGATCAACCCAATTACACTTTAACAATATGTACTTCAACCCATGTGCATATAAAAATTCAATGATGTATGTCAATTGACCATAGTAATAACCAGAATCGACAAATTGACAATATATGCCACTGTTTTGTGTTTCTCATTTGTCATCAATATCTTTAATTTGAAATCAAAATCTATTAGCATCTATAGCTTTATAACGACGAGCCATTATAGATGGACCCTCAGCTAGTTGGATAAATTCTTTAGTTAGCATGGGGTCACCTAACTCCCTCAAGTTATGAACCTACATAATTCACAGAATTCAAATAATGACTTCTACAAAAAGAAATTAGTATAATACTTCACTCATAATTAAAATCAATTTATGCATACAAAATCCTTAAACCAATCATGAAATGATGCATAATGAGATTGTTGAATTTGATACTCATTCGCACGATACATCTCTTCTTTTAGATCATTAATGTGTTTCCTACAAATGATAACATGATGTTTAAATGATCAAATTATGCAAAAAAAACATTTAAAAATTAAATAATAAAAGTGATAAGAAACTTACTGCATTAATGGTACAACTGATGGAGTATTGAACAAGATATATCGATGCGCTTGTATCCACTCGATGTTGTCCATATCAAATATGGTTCCTTCTCCAATTGGGCCATAATTAATCTGAGGGGGATTATATAATTTTGTTTCAACATCCATAAGATATTCTGCACAAAAAGTAGTACACTCATCCATCAAATAACCTTTGTCTATTGATGCCTCTAGATGAGAACTATTGCATACAAATCGTTTCAATGCATTCAAATACCACTCAATAGGATACATCCACATGAATTTCACTAGACCAACAACCATTACTTCATTAGTTAGGTGCACTGTTAAGTAAACCATAACATCAAAAAATGAGGGGGGAAATAGTTTGTCAAAGTGAAAAAGTGTAAGTTCAATTTGGTCCTGCAAACTTTTTAAATCACTTATTCATTGATTTCTTAAACAAAGCTATCTAAACAAATGAATCATCTCAATCAACAGTTGAACAACATTTGGGGATAAACAATCAAAAATTAAGATTGGAATCAGCTGATGAAGTAGTATGTGATTGTCATGACTTTTCAACTCTTTCAATGTCCTGCTTGTTAGATTCACACACTTTGAAATATTAGAAGAGTAACCATCAGGTACCTTAAGCATCTTCAAAATGGAAATAAATGTCTCTTTATCCTTTGTAGTCATCGTATACTGTGCAGTAGGCATATATTACTTGTTTCCCTTAGCTAACTATAAATTCAACTATTTCCTTAAACTCATTTATTCCAAATCACAATGTGAATTAACATGGTCCTTTGATTTTCCACTAACACCTAAAATGGTTCAAAAATATATTATCACAATTTTTTTTTCAATGTTCATGACAAACAAATTATGCCTTAACATGTTAGTTTTATAATAGTGGTGATTGTAAAAAATACTTTTCTTTTTCCAATTGCGACTGTGCTGTCTACCAACACCACAAATATTAGGTAATGGATGAGCCACCAAATCCTGAAATTCATATACAATGTGAATGTTTTCTTCTTCAATCTATGATAACATTTTGACTCATGTCATGATCTTTGGTGCTGGGATGAACTCTCTAGAAGCATCAAATGTCACTCTGTCCTGTTGAAACCTATGTTGAGGTGGGAGAAAATGTTTGTGACCCATGTATTCCCATTTTTTGGAATGTTTAAGGCATATAGATTTTTTACTTTTATTGCAACAAGGTAAATAAAATTCCCCTTTCGTACTCCATCCTGATAAATTTTCATAAGCTAGGAAGTCATTGATTGTCCATAATAAATTAGCCTGCAGTTTGACCATTTCATTCATTTTACAGTCATAAGTCATCATAACATCACCCCAAAATTCATTCAACTCATCAATCAATGGATGAAGGTAAACATCAATCTTATCCCCCAGACTTCGAGGTCCATCAATAAGAGTGGAAAGTAATATAAATCATTGTTTCATACAAATCCATATAGGAAGATTATACGAAACTAATACCACGAGACACATACTACGAGTTACACTAACCATGGACTTGAATGGATTGAAACCATCTGCTGCCAACCCCAATCATGTAGTACAAACATCTTTATAAAAGTTGGGGTGTCTCTTATCGAAATTTTTCCATGCCTGAGAGTCTACTAGGTGGGTTAACATATCACTTTTCTTATTTATTTCCACATTCCATCTCATTAAATTAGAAACTTTAGATGACATAAAAAATATTTTCAACCATGAATTTAGGGTAAAGTAACACATTTTATTTAAGGAAACCGGTTTTCCTTGTTTCGCAGTCTGACTTTGATGAGTTTGATTTCCCCTGTTCTCTTTCCACCAGGAAGTTCCACAAACCATACAAATATCCAAATGGGCAGTTTCTTTTCTAAAAAACATACATTTTTTCACATGAATCTATGGTATCATATGTAAAACCTAAGTTCTCTGTCAACTTACGAGCATGGTAATACTAATCAGTAATCTTAGCGTTGATAGGAAGAACCTTTTTCAATAACACCAACAGCATGTCAAATAATGTGTCTGAACACTGATTCAAATTTTTCAAATGAAACAACTCCATGATAAATGGAAATTTATTGTAAGTAGTACATCCAGGATATAATTCTATTTTTGCATCATCAATTACTTCATAAAACCTCCTCGAATCATGATCTTCACTAGAGCGCATATTTATCTCAACGGTCTCAACATTCTGGATGTGAAGGCCTTTAGGATCCAACCCACATACCATTTCAATAAGAATTTCATGCATTGTATCATTTATCCTCGCATCAACATCCATCTGAACTGCATCTGTATTTTGAAAATGAATATATTATTCCCCATGACGAGTCCAACTCTTATATTTTTTTAGAAATCTATTCAAGAATAAGTTCTCCCTCATGGTATCTCATGTGAATTGATATCCGTTTGCACATTTTCAATATGGAAAACTAATATAGTCACTTTGAAATCCTCCATTGAACTTAATAAACTACATAATTCCCTTGAAATATTATGCAAACATTTGATTTGGAAGATCAATCCAACTCTTATCCATAATAATATTTGTATAACAAAAATTTACACAAGACTTCATATTACATGAATTTTTCATATCAAATATATTTAAAATAATTACTGACCAATTACATGTGGACCATTGATAAAATAAATAATTTATATCTCTGAATAATAAACAAGAGAATAAATAATGGAATGGAAGTGAATGCCCATGTCATCGACACCATGTTGGTATGGTAAATAAAATGATGATTCTATATTCAAGAGTCCCTAATCATATTTTTATAATTTTTTTAAAAAAAATGGAAATGAAATATTTCATAACTTCTTAAAGATTAGATGAAAATATGTATAATGAAGAAACTATATTGAGAATGAATTTGGACTATAATTCCATAGAGTAAACATTTTTCTAGAAAGTTATATTATATTTATGGAAGCTCATTATTCAAACATCTGGTATACTAATTTTTCTTCACAACTATTTAATTTTTCACAGTCATTGGTTAATTTTTATCCTAAGGTAACCGATTGGGTCATCCACACCAAGCTTGGAAACATTGAGCTGTGAATTTTAGGTTTGGTTCTCAAATGTGTTTCCATAAAGTGACTCACACTTATCATATTCTACTCCTGTAAACATGATCATTGGTTCCCTTCAATATACCATTCTTCATAATATGGAGTTGGATAGATCATGGGTCATATATAATGACATTACTTAACTCATTTGATCGGATGGGTGGGGGATTCGATCAGTTAAGAAACAAAATATATTATATATTAGGTATACTAAAAAATAGAAAACCAGCATGAACAATAAGGAATCTGTGGTCCAACAATATCATAATGCTTAAATTTTGATACACTATAATCAAAACATATAAAGCAACTATAACTATAGAAGGTCAAATGCTAAATCAAAAAAATGAAACACAACATAATAAACTGCATGCATATGTGGTACATGAAAAAATTCATCAAATATCAATCTTGAACTATCAACCTTAGTGACCAAGTTAATGCCTACCAATAAATCAACAAATATAATTTGTGATGAAAGTGCCCAAAATCAATTAGCAATGAAAGTTCCAATTTTAGATTTCTACATACATGTACATTTTATGTCATTCATACATGCATGATAGAAATTATATTTTCAAGTATTCATGTCCTCACATGTATGTGTATTCTATGTATGTATAATACAAATCTTTAATTTTCATAGGGTGTGTATAAGAAACTGTTCACTTCTTATTTTCTTTACACACACACCTAGTTCACACACATTTTACACTTCTTAATTTCTTCACACACACACCTTCTATGCACACATTTTCCACTTATAATTTTCAATGCACATTTACATTTATGTGTGCATAGCCTCTTTCTTTTGCATTAACCTAAATAAGTATGCATGATACCTTTTCAAACCATGTTCATTTTTCAATCTTGATCAAACAATGAATAATTCACACAAGAATATGTACAGTCTTCTCAAACTTAGAGAAACTGTATCTTTGTACAAATAATGTCTCACTACCACTTGGATTCACACTGCCTTTGTGCCATCAGAGGCAGTAAAGATTAACCATCAAAGATAGAAATCAATATCTAATTTATGGAAAACTAACTAATCTATATCAAGGATAACATTAAATATATACAATTCTAGAACAAAAAAATACCAATCTATTTTGACTTATGTTATCAATAGAGAATATGTGGGACAATGAATGTGATGCCCCATACTGAATCACAGGGTCTAAGACATCGTTCCTCATGGCCTCGAGCAGGTATCCTTTTATGCAAGATGTTTGTTACTAGCAGTAAGGGTATGAATGTCATCAGTTCAGAAAATATACCCTTGGTATCAATAAAGAAAAGAATAAAAAATAATATAATAGAGTCAATAAACAATGAAAAATCATAATCCATGGTAGGTATCTCAAGTCATATAGTAAAAACCCAAATACCCCAAAGTTTTAGGTCAATAAAAGTGTGGTAAATAACAATAATGTGAAAACATATTGACACATCACTCTAAATTCCATCCCAATTCTACCTCTAAACACCATTCTCCGTATCCTAGACCCTATAATTAGGGCCTTTCCTTTTATTGTATCCAAGAATATGAAGCCTTCACATGCATCGAGATGCCCATGCATGGTGGGAATATGAAAGTAGTAGGAAACAACCAATTTGTCCTTAACACATGTGAAATGGTATAAGAGTTTATGTTGTGATAATAAATAAATTTGCATGAAATAAAACACACAAACATTTTTGGAGTGGTCACGCGCTAAACAAACTTTGGTTCCATGATGGAAATGTAGTTATAACAAAATTCAGGAACTTAGTCAAGCACAATGTCACGTCATGTATTCCAAAACATAAAAAAGGTAAGAGTATCGAGTCAAACCATAGAAGGCCATAAAGCCCCATATCTTTATTAGTTAATCCATAATTCCAACACATTTGTACACTCCCTTGGGCCTTCGTATCCCAAAACTACATCTCAAGTCATGTCCTTGAATACCATCATGCCCCATTGTCACCTCAAGGTTCATATCACATAAGTCTACCATAACCCTATGTGAGGCTAAAAAAATATAACATACCCCATCATCTATCTGAATCCAATCTTCAGGGAACATACATCATCTTATCATGCTCCCCCTTAAGGGCTAATGAGCCATGAAGAGTACACCAGTAACATTGGTACCATGCATAGAATAACACAATATAAAATATCAAAAGTATGTCACATTGGAACATGAAATATAATATAGTGGAACAACATATAATATTAATAATAACATATAGTATCAAAACACACACATGTGATCAAAATCAAACATGGGTGTCATGGGATATGAAAGCACACACATGTTGTCAAAACTCAAACATTTTCTCATGGGATACACACACACACACAGACATGTGATAAACTCAAGAATGGTATAAATAAAATAACAACACAACTTAATATCAATCCAGTCAACCTATACATGGAATCTATATTTTATTTAACTTCCGACCTCAAGTAAAGTGTAATGTCTTATCATACACACACACACACTATCAAAACACATTATTTCATAATTATTCATTCACACAAGCCCGTATACACATGAAATTCCATTTACAAACTTATTATTCACACACAATATTCATATAATCTTCATGCATGCCAAATTTGTTCTTTAAATTTCCCAAAATCAAATCCCTAAAATGGAAATCAGGGCATACCTGATAGCACAACAAATATGGAAGGGAGGGGAGCCAGAGGTGGTGCTGTGAGGGAGAGGAGGAGAAGTGGAGGGGATTCAGAGTGGGAGACAGTGTGGTGTGGGAGGGGATGGGTAGTATTAGTGAAAAATATCTGGAGGAGGAGGTGGTGAGGTGGAGACGGTGCAGCAAGGGAGGGGACGAGTGGTGTAGTGAGGGAGGGGATGGGTGATAACATCAGCGGGGAGCCAAAGGTAGTGCGACATCAGTGGTGCGACGTCAGCGGTGCAATGAGGTAGGGGACGAGCATTGGTGGTGGTGTGGTGAGGGAGGGGATGGGCGACTGAGGGGGGGGGGGTAGGGTTTCGAGATCGGGCGCGAGAGTGGGGGGGATAATTTTTTTTTCGGGAATCCTAGAAACCACCGTTGGTGGTCGCTATAGGGTACCAATAGAGACCACCAATGGCGGTATCCCATGTATGTGGTCTCCAAATCATTCTTTTCTAGTAGTGTATAGATCTTTTATGTACCAATTTTTTATATATCTAAGTTTCCAAACACACTAAAAATGTATGGTTCTAACATGAATCGTATTGATATGTAATGAATATTCCATTATTTTGTTGTAGTATTTATTTATGAAAATTTGGGGCTTCTATAGGGGAAAATGCCCAGTACCTAGGCATATTCCATAGATACAGGTATAAGAGATTACATGTTATGTAATCTAGTATATTTTGTGTGGTTCGCTACATCTAGTGTCCTAAATTTAATGTGGAGAGAATAAATAATTATATAATTAAACCTATTGAAATGTGTTCTATATATCATTTATTTGACCGTATACACCATTTCATAGGATTTTTGATTATATATTAAATTAATTTTTATGTTAAATTCCAAATTTATAAGTTGTGTATGGTCCTTGCTTATAGTGTACTCAATGATCATCAAGAGAATCACATGTAGTGTAATTAACATGTGTTCCATGTGTAATTTGTTTGATAGTGCACCCCATGTAATTGACTAACATTCATGTATGTTTTATTCCAAGGGAATTCACAAGAACAAGGATCGTGCCAGGTAGTTTGGATGAGTACTTGTCATTATCTCAAAGTACACTTGTGTAGTTTTCTGATTATAAATAAAATTCATTAATTTAATTTGGTTAAAATTATGTATAATGGAATTTTAAGGTTACTTGTATAGAATTAAGATAAATTGAATTAGTTGGATTAATTCATGTATTTTTATCTTAATTAAATGATGAATTAAAGTAATTGATAACTAGATTGAAAATTTGTGTTTGTTACATATTATGTGGATGATCATGAGTGTAGACCGGACTTTTGTATGTGGTTGGTTTCCTTTTAATTTATAATTATTAAATTAAAATGATTCCCTATAAGTCATACCATCTTCATTATGTTAGGGTTTGTATGCCATTGGTTTATTTTAGATAAAACCACCATTATCCAATCCCTTGGGACCCCTCAACCACGCGTGAGAAAAAGATTATATAATGATGGAGCTCCTAGGTTAGAGGAGGTAGTTAGAGTCCCAAAACCAAGTTAAATCCAATCAAGGAGATATATAGTAGAGAAGGTGGAA
This sequence comes from Viscum album, assembly GCA_963277665.1. NCBI lineage: Eukaryota > Viridiplantae > Streptophyta > Magnoliopsida > Santalales > Viscaceae > Viscum > Viscum album. Next base: position 1,205,058,634 of record OY728131.1, on the reverse strand, counting down.
TGCTGCAACATGAACCAAGATGTGGTTCAAGGTGTTTTACCCAATGCTTGAGGGTTTTTTGTGATCCTCTAGATAAATTGACTATGAGAGAATCTCATGATCATACAAATTATATTTTATTTCTTCCAGTTGCATGGTTGATTATTTATGTTTTTATATGTTATGCGATCACTTTATAAATGAATTAACAGGTATGTAAGATAAAATAAAATAAAACCAAATTATGAATAATTTTATTAGACATGATTAATCAATTAAGTAGAATCCACTTAATATTAACTAGACACGTGATAAGATAAAACCAGCCTTTTATGCATAGAGATAAAAATATATCAACTAAAATTTATGTTGGTATATCCTTCCACTAATTAATATATAATTGAACCCATATTTTAAATTTCTTGATTGGTCCAAGTTGGGGTGCTTTTAATTATTAGGGAGATTTTAGCTTAAATTTTTAGAGTGAATTAACTTGTTTCACATAAAGGGTTAAATTCCCATGAAAAAATTGGTGTAATTGAGAGGAAAGTGATAAGGAAATATTTATCCATAATTTAAAGATTTGGGAGTCCACTCAATAGATCAAGGAACTATGATTTAATATAATTGGTGAGTTTGGCTAAATAAAACCCTTTAATTAACTTATCATGCCCAAGTATGGGTAATGAGAAGGGGAATATGGGTCCTTGACACTATAATATCTATGAAATATGACATTCTAAAACCAATGTTGAGGGATATTAGGTTTCAAAAAAATATTGGGACATTAATAAAATTTAAATTTATTAATCCAATTTAGTAATCAAGGAAGAACTAATTATCTTATCTTAATTTTTTAGAAATGGAAAACCACAAACTTCAACCATATAACTATGATACATAATATATAAGGATAAAATTATCATCAATGTAAATTTATAGGAATGTTATAGGTGCTTACGTGTTATACTATTCCATGAACGAAAATTATACGTGATAGAAACTACACTTCTTGAGTCGCTTGCTAAAGAGGCTAGTGTGGAAGAAGTATCTATCTACCCAAAACATGTGGACAATGAAATTTATGTATAATTATTCATGATATACTCCATGTACAATGATATAATAAATAAATATAAGGATTTGGATGCATATAGAATCATTTATCACCTTTTTATCTTTATCAGGTGAAGCGAGATAAGGGAGATGTGAGATCTCCAACACACTGTTCATGTGAAAGATTGGAGAGTCAGTGCCATATGGGCCTAATGTATTCAAGATGATTAGATATATTGAATTAATAGACATATTGAGATTTAAAATCTATGTTGAGTTTTACATGGATCTCATTCTATCTTTACTACCAAAAACCTTCTCTAGTTTCATTATGAATTACAATATGAGAAATAGTGAAAAGTATCTTCTAGAACATCTTAATATTATTCAATAGTTTGATAAATACATGGGGTGTGAAAATAACATGGTCCTTATAGTTAATAATAAATGTAAGAACAATATAAATTCTCTGAAGACTCATTCTAACTCTAAGGCTCCAAAGTACCATCCTTCTAAGAAAAAGATGATCCAATGACAAGAAAAGGAGAAGAATGCAGCGTGTTTTTCATGTAGAAAGTAAGGATACTATAATAGTAACTACACCCATCCATAGAAGAATGAGGAAGATTTATGTGCATTATTTATTGAGTGTAATCTTTATATATCTATAATTTGGGTATTATATACTTAATGTAGTGATCACTTTTGAATCCAAATACATGGACCAAGTATATTTTAGAAGGTTTCCAAAGGTGAGGTGGATCTAAAAGCTACCAGTAGAGCAAGGTAGGATGATATATCCATCTAATAACAACACATAATTTTGAAAACATGAGTGATTTTGGTTTTAAAGAACTGTTATTATGTGCCTAGTGTTACTAAGAACATCAACTTTTTTTCCTGTTTAGACATGGATGGATTTCTTTTCAGTTTTGGAAATAAGATTTGATAATTTTATAAAAATAATATATGTTTTGGAATGACAGAGCTTAATAACAATATTTATGTATTTAATTATAAAAACCAAATATTATAAATTTATAATGAATAAAATTCATGCATTTAATTTCACAAATAGTTGTGGAATCAATATATTGGCCATGTAAATGTGAATAATTTTTTGAAGATCTATCACAATGGTTACTTAGACTCTTTTAAGATTAAACAAATTGAAATATTTCATGATTGTTTAAAAGGAAATATGACCAAACCATAACTTTGTAGTCAATATTAAATGTTCATAGAGATTATAGAATTGGTACACACTGATGTGTGCATACCTTTTCAAGTAGAAGATAGAGGTGGATTCTCATACTTTATGAATTTTTCCAATGACTTAAGGAGGTATGATTATGTTTGCTTGATGAGGTATAAGTCTGAATCCTTTGAGAAGTTAAATGAGTTCAAGAATTAATTTGAGAATAATTTTGGTATAAATATAAATAATCTTTTATTGAATTGAGGTGGTGAATATCTCAATTAAGGGTTTATTGAATTTATACAAGAGTATAAAATTTTATATCAATTAACTCCTCCTTATACAAAAAAATGGAATGGTGTTTGTGAACAAAGGAACTATACTTTGCTGGACATGGTAAGATTGATGATGAGTCACACAATCCTTATATTATCCCTTTGGATATGTTCATTACACATGATAATATACATACCAAACCGAGTACCAAATAAAGTGGAAAAGGGTATTTACTTTTAGTTATGTATTGGAAAGAAACCCATGTTGTCACATATTCATGCATGGGGGTGCATAGTGTTTTTAAGGATATCTCAAGCAACACACTAACATGTTGGTGCACAAAGTATATCTTTTTAGGTTACCCCAATAAAACACGGGTATACTACCTATATGATACCTCAAATAAAAAGGTTATAGTTATTAGGAAAGATGAATTCCTTGAGAGAGAATACATACACAAGAAGGATGGTGGGAGAAATATTGACTTCTAGAAATTTGATTCTAAAGATATATAAGAGTTTTTATAGGAAAAAACTCCACATGTCATTGTGGAAGATGTAGTTTTAGAAACATAAGTATCATATAGAAGCACCAGAGACGTTAGAGAACCAGAACGATATGGTTTTCTAGTCATTGAATATGATTCCTCATTATTGGTTGATAATAACGACCCTCTATCCTATAAGGAGGAAAAAAAGATCTCAAAATATACAAAATGGAAAGAAGTTTTGAGCTCTGATATGGATTCCATATACCAAAATTGTGTATGGGTTTTAGTCAATCCACTAGTGAATGTAAATAGTGTTGGGTTAAAATGGGTATTCAGGGGAAATGTGGACATGGAAGGTCAATTTAGTTCCTATAAATCAAAACCAGTGGATAAAAGGTTTAGAAAAAATTAAGTCATAAATTATGGAAAAACATTTTATTTAGTTTCCATGATTAAATCCATCAGAATTATACTTTCCATAACAACTTAATATGACTATGAGATTTGGTATATGGATTTCAAAACTACTTTTTCTTAATGGAAAACTTCATAAAGATTTGTATATGAAAAAACTATAAGGGTTTTTTATTCTAGGGAATGCCAAAAAGGTATGTAAGTTAGAGAGATCCATTTATAGATTAAATCAAGCATCCAAGTCATCGAAAATTTAGTTCAATGAAGATGTAATTTTTGTTTCATTGAGAATTAATAAGATCCATGTGTTTACAAGTGGTTTAGTGGAAGTATGACCCCTTTCATAGTAGTATATGTTGATGACATTTTACTAATTGTAAATGAGATACCAACCTTTCAAGAGGTTAAAACATGGTTGAGAAAGTTATTATATATTAAGGACTTAGGTTAAGTATCCTATATTATTGGGATCAAGATCATGCATGGTATATCAATGAGGATTCTTGGACTTAGTAAAAGTACATACACTAACTAGATACTGAATAATTTTAGTATGGATTAATCTAAGAGCATGTTGGTTCTAGTGTCACATGGTATACATCTTTCCAAGAAGATGTTTCCTAAAAAACAATAATAAAGTGATAGAATGAGTAATATATCATACTATTTTGTGATAAGATCTATCATGTATGTAATGATATGTATAAGGATTGATGTTTACTATATTTTGATAATGGTATTCAGATATCAAACCGATCGAAGTGAACATCATTGTACTATTTCTAAGGATGATTAAGTATTCGAGGAAGACTAAGTATATGTTTTTAGTGTATAGAGAAGATGGATATATAGTCACTTGGTTTTATAAAAATTTTATCTTTTAGATAGATTAGAATGATCTGAAGTAAATTTTTTGATATGTCTTTAGTCTCAACAAAGGATATGTGAGCTGTAATATTTTAAAGTAGTCAGTTATTACCAATTCTATAATGTATTTTGAGTATTTTTAGCTTATGATGTAGCTAAGGAATAATTTTGGGTTTGTAAATTTCTCAAAAATCTTGATGTGGTTCTAAACAATTAAAAACCTATCCCAATTTACTATAAAAACATTGTAGCAGTGTCTCTTTTTGAAGAGACAAGCCACATAAAAGGGAAAAACATATATTTAAGTTGTTTCATTACTTAAGGTATTTTTCTCAATGAGGTGAAGTTATAGTGAGTAGAGTATCTATAAAGGAAATGTGGTGGACCCCTTGATGAAGGCTCTATTTCAATAGAGGCATGAGTATCATTCTAGAGCTAGTGGAATGAAGGTTATTAATAGTTGTATCAAGTGAAAGTGGGAGTCTGTTAGAGTTGGTTACCTAGAACCAAATTTTAATTACTTGATGATTACATGTATTCATTTTATTGAATATTAATTTAGTTTCTTATCACATCATGATTTTCCCTTTGAATGATATAATATATGATAATGTCCTAAGAATATCTATTACACTAAAAGGTCATAGTAGTTCCCTGTTATGATGAGAACCTGGAGGTGAAATGATAGTATTCTTGAATATAAGTTATATATCCAAATGACATAATTTGATGAGACACGAATGTTACATGTTATCAGGGGTGAATACTCATAGGAATTTGAGACACCCATTTATAATGTGTTCCTTTGGTAATTTCCAAAGCCATATATTATGAGAACGAGAGCCACTAATAGGAAATAAACATTTAAATGTTTCATTGGATGTTTCTATCTATGGAAATGTGTATTGATCATTATACTTTAATATTATCATTAATGAATGCCATAAGTCATGTAATTTGATGTATTTATGAAAATTGTGATGACATATTCTCACAAAGAAGTAGGATATGTTGGGTGAATCATGAGTGATATTGAATTAATTTACAACATGAGAAATTATTTATCCCTTATGTCCCTTGATAAAAGTTTATATCTTAGTCCCTTTAATGGTAATGAAACTTCATAGATAAATCCATGGACATTGTGTTTAGTGGGAATGTTCTTTTATATAAAGTTAATGAAAGAGACATCAAGCACATAGGTTGGTGAAACCAATATGCAACCTTCTTGATTAGAGATAGACAATAAGGGGATTATATTACATAGTGGATATTCATAGGAGGTTGTATATAATTGAGACATTAAATTATTTATCTATGGGTTCCTTGACATATTTCTAGATGCTAGCCTTAAACTTTAAGCATCTTCACCTATTTTTACCAAGAAAGAGACCTAGATAGTCACACACAAAGTGTATCTTGAATCAAAGTTAAATTCAATATTGAATTCAACAAGTTAGAATAAATATTATTCCTATTTTTGGTTTATTAATTATTCATTTTTAGTTAATCACCAAGATTTAATCCCAAGTTATTCGAAAAAATATATAAGTTAAATAATAATAAATATTTATTTTTAGGGTTTTTTGAATATAATATTTATTATATTTATCGCTGAATAATGAAGTGGTATTTATTTATTAACTAAATAATCATTATTCAAGGTTTGATAAATGTCGAGGAGTATATTGGACTGAGTTTAATGGTCTAATTGTAAATGATATAAATGATATTTATTTATTCTTAGAGATACACATGTCAAGTGAATACTAATTTTATTATTAAGACATGGGGTTCACTAAGAATTAAGGAATTTATAAGGGGGATTAAATTATAAATAGGCAATGCTAAAATTTCCTTAATATATATGTAGTTATATATCTTTCCCAAGATAGAATATTTGTGAATAATAGATAGATATAAGATCTATAAAACCCTAGAGAGAGTTATAGATATCTAGAGTGTAATATATCCTTTTCCTCTCTCAATCCATCAAGATAACACTATGAAGTTTTCATCCTCAAAGATGATTCTATTTTGATAAACCATGAATGACATAAGTGATTAGGATCGACCATGTTAGCACCCAGTGATTCTAACAAAAAATTTAGAGATAGTTTTGCATGTGTAGATCACCTCTAGAGTGATCCTATGCTGTACTTGGATCCTATGATGCAATGATGGTATGATGAGATTGAGTCAAAAAGATCATCAATGAAGAAATAATTACAAGTTTAGGTAATTCTAGATCTATTTATAAATTAATTATAAATTACATGTGATGATCCTCCTCCTCTGGTTCTAACATCTGAACAAGTTAAGTAATCTATGATTTAAGTATATTGTTCATGAGGCCATTCATTATGTAGAGCTCATATTATTCATAAATTAAGGCTAAAATTTGATTTGGTCATACCCAAAAGGTTCTTCTGCCAGACTCAAAACCTACACATTTCAGTACCAAGAAAATAAAAAACATTATTACACAATTCATCTCCTACAAAAATATTCTAGGACTCATAACCAATTAATTGAAAATGAAAAGTTAAACATTAAATAGATTTAGACAAAGAAATTCTGAAAATCACTAAAAATAAAAAAATGAATTCCATCAAAACATTCCCAAGACAAAATCAAGAAATATTAAATAATTAATTCCAATAAAAACACCATTTCAACATAATTTTAAAATACATTTTTTAATTAAATTTTCATAAAAAAGTCCAAAAATAATTATTCTTAAAAATTATAGAAATTTAAAAAGTGATCATTTGAACAATTATGCACAAATAATATTGATTTTTTAAATAAATATTCATAGAGTTATAATTTCAATATAAAATGATAAATATTGAATATATTTCCAATTAAAATTTATTTTACTAAAAAAATCACAAAAATTTCATAGAAAAGATGCAAAAAACATTTATAATAATAAATATGCATCAGTAAACTCTATGATATGCAAGAGTCTTTATATGAAAAAATATAACACATAAGAGTATTTTTTTGGATACATAAGATTCTAGAAATGGATAAGTGTTTGATTCATAAGAGACATTATCTGCATATGAAATAGTCATTTAGTAGAGGAATTTGACATAGGTATTGGGGCCTTCCTTGTAATAAATAATATATGGTCCCATGTATTTTTTAATAGTAATTCGAGTCATATTTTAGTCCGAACATGTGTAATTGGACCTGATAGATATGTGAGGTTTTTTTAAATTTTATTTTATTTCTAGTGATATTTTAAAATATCTGTAGGTTTGCTATGATTTTGGGTGATTTTTTATTTAATTTTTATGTCTATAAAATTTTTAGATTATTTTTAACGATTTTTAAAAGTTACAGTAGATTTATTGAAATTTATAAAATTTCCATTCATAGGATTCATTTTATAACATGTAAGAGTCATTTTGATGGTGTTTAGAAAAAATTTCCAAGTTAAGAAAAATAAGGGCCATCCTATGTGAAGGTTTGGATTTTTTTACGAAGTTTCAACATAGGGGGTTGATGCATAAAAAGTATATCATGGTATCTAAAAAATCAGTTAGGTCCTTTGTGTAAAGGTTATGATGCGTAAAGGTCTTGACTTGGTTGGAAAAATCGGCTAAGTGTCAGAAGCACTGTATGATTATAAAGAGCCCAAGAATGGATTGTATTTGTTTTTAATAAGTCATAACATCAATATAATAAATTTATCAATATTTTTGGAATGATATAAAAAGATGAGTAATATAATACCATCATAAATTACAAGGGAAAATGAAGGCTACTACTGGGATATCTCACTTGAAAAAATTCAAGACAACAATAATACATGTGAAGGTTTTTTGGGATAATCTTCAAGTTATTGACAAGTAATAATGAATATATTCTATATGCAATATTTTTTATTGAGTTTTGAGTAGATGGATAAATGAGTAGACCGAGGAGCTAATATCGAGGAAGAAAATCCAAGTTAAAGAGTAGAGAAACCATACAAAGGTTCTTGAGGTTAAAGGTTGATGAAATTAGACATAAAGGTATTTGGATAATGTTTTAAGTTATTTTGGAGTGTTTTAGAATGACTAGAGTTGAATCAAAAGAGATCTGATATGATGATAATGATTCTGGAATTTTGAACTAAAGCATAAATTTGGATAAGTTCTAAACTCTATGCACTTTTTAGAGTTGACATGCACTTCATAGAGTTCAACATAAATAGTAAGTTTGTTTTTAGTAAAGTCATAAACTCTAATTTTAACTTCATAAGGGTCATTGTGTCTTTTTAGAGTTGTTTTGATACTTCATTGAGTTCAAGATGTAGAATTCATAGAGATTAAAATGTTCATTTATTTTAGTGGGACTTCGTAGGATTCAACCTTTCATAGGGTATATATAACTTCATATGGTTCAGTAAACACTATGAAAACTATAGAGTTCAAATCACCCTATGAAGACCCAACCAAATAGAAACATTTTAAAATTGGTTATATCAGGAAGAAATTTTCTGAAGAAAATGGATATTAATTCACAAGATTCTTACTATGATCTTTATGGATTCAAATATCACAATTAATATGAATATAATTGTAATTAAATAAGAAACATTTAGAATCTCTAAACTATAAAATAGAGTTCCATGTCATGATACATAAAATCATGTACACATGGAGGAGTTCAATAAAAATTAAAGAAGTAGATTTTGTGGAGGTTTAAAAGAGGAAATAATCCCGAGTCTTGATGAGGATTTAAATTAAAAGGAATTGCCTTGAATTATATATAAATGAGATTAAAACTATAAATATATTCTATTTTGAAAAATATTATCTCACTTCCACAAAATAATATAGTTTATTTAATTTAGATATGGAAATAATATTTATGATATGTTTTTTAAATATAAAAGTAGGAGAAGAAAGGAAAAAGGTGTATAGAGAACCCAATACACTATTCTAAAAGAGAAATATATATGTGTATCAAATTAAAACCTGATATTACTACTGCCATTAAATAATACTTGTGTATTGATGAAGAAGAAAGTTGACTATTTCTAGGAAGAACCACCTACGCATCAAAGAATAAGAATAACAGTATTATGATATAACTATATCATAGAAGAAGATTGAGAAGAGAAGGACCTGATGTTGTTGCTTCTATTTATCTTTTCATTTAGAATCTTAAAAATAGAATACCCATTGTGACTGAAGATCACAGTGAAATTATATTGAAGAATAAGATTGACCAACATGTAATACTGCCGACTATATTCTTAGTGGTTGAAGACGTTTTCATTGAGGAATATGTTATAATAGATATATAAGAGGAGAAATTCCGATGTGTTGCTACACAAAAGGATAGAAGAAATCAAAGTCCTACTCATGGGTTCATTGGAAGGACCTTTGAAGAACTATTAGTATCAGTATAAAAAACACCATAGTAGTTGGTATGATTAAATACCATGAGATATAGTATAAAGAACCCATCAAGAGATAGATCAGGGAAGTGGATGATTCCATACCCAAGGATATAGATGATACCTTCTCAACCCTTAAACATTTCCATATTAGGCAATTGTAATAACTATAATATAATAGTGATAATTTGTGTCTCGATGGGAGTCGAACATGACAGGGAGTAGGTTTCCATATTAGAACTGAAACTTTTAAAATATACCACATTTTGTTGTTATTATTATTATTTCTAAATTTTATATTGTGTTAAGGGTTTAGTGTGAATCAATAGATCCATACCTCTCAACCTAGATAGAGGTTCAAGTATTATAAAGGGATAATTAAGTTAAAATATAAAAACTTGGTAAAATTTAGGTACACTGATTCACCCCTCTCAGTGTCCTTATATGATCCATTGGAAAATTCAAGTAGTATTATATTTGATAAGGTATACCTATGATTGGATATATTTTCCCCAGTTACTTTAATAGTTTATATAAAGCATATATTTTAAGAAATATTCAAGTTTCCTTTGATGGAGAAAAAAAAGTTCCTTCAGTTGATGATAATATATAAATTTCATCTAAAACTATAAGGAATAGAAAGAAAATATAGGAAAATAATTATAAAATTATTCCAAAGGAAAAAATGGATCAACCACTATATAGATATGATCATAGTGGTAAGAGAACATCAATTAAATCTATTGAAAGTGATCATTTTGAAGAATAAATTTCAATATGTGGAGAGTATGAAGTTAATGAATCCATCAAAATAGTTAAATACCTATAATCTAAAGTTAAGAAATATTTTATAAAACCTCCCATTGAATTGGTCACTTACATATTTGGTTTTTATCATGGGACTTATTGATGAAAATGAAAAACCAGAAGAGGAGGATGAAGAAATGAAAGCTATTGTAGCCAAGACATTTTAAAAGTGAATCACTCACACAAATAGTGATTCCAGATAAGAATTAGTACTACTTTGAAATGAAATATTTTATTTGATTTAATAAGAATTTCAAAGGCCTAATTGAAATAAAGGGGTGACTTAAATAATGTTTTTGGATGTTATCCATGAATTTTAAACTATACAAAACCTTTATCAATGTTAAATATGTCCAATTGGATGTTAAATAAAAAATAATACGAGCCTAATAACTCTTTACAATAATCAATAAAAATTCATGAATATCAAATCAATAAGTTGAATAATGATTAGGAATAAAAATAAAGACCATCTAAGGATTATAATAACTCCCTCAATATAAAGTGTCTTAAACTTGAGGTAAAACTAAGAAATATAGAGACAATACAAACTAAAACTTCACAAGTACATGAAAATAAGATCACTTACACAAAATTATATATTAAAATTTATGACTCTAAGGAGACTCATATCAGTGTAATTAAGTGATTAAAATTATCCTATAATCAATATTCAATAATATCTTATTAAAATTTAACCCAAATTCTAGATAAATCTATTTTCACTAATGTAGTTTTGTTTGCTCATGTAGGTTTCAAATCTAAATATAGACAAGTTTGGGTGGATAAAAGATAAAAAATACCTCACCATATCATAGGTGGATATTGGAATATACATTAAAATAATTCCCCAAGAATATCCCAAAAGGGTAGTGTTTCTACCAAAAAATGGTAGGAAATTAAATCTAGTTATATTTCACCCACAAGTAAAAGAAGTTCATTAGCAATTTCTAGTGCTATTAGAGGTTTGGTAACAAGGAAATGGAGTGTTGAAAAAATATATGAACCTATGGAAGCTACAAGAGTCCTGAAGTAAGGGAGAAAAGATCTCATGAAATAAACAAAACACCTATTGTTTATAAGAAATTATCATAGAGAAGGAAATATTTGTCAATAAAAATGGATTTGATGTCTTATAGGATTTATATGACTATTATAATAGGATATGTCATAATTATGAAGAGTACTAGTTTGTACCACCATTGCACAAATCACATGTTTATGGGAGGATAAGACCACAATATAAACAATATAAGTTCCTAAAAAAATAATTTTCCTTGAAAATTAAGAGAATGAAGATGAATAATCAACAAGTTAATAGAACTGAGCAGACAACTCCCAAGAAATCAATGAAATGAGCTGAAGAGGATTCTATATCAATAAGTAGGATATGGTTTTAATGTGGTAGGAGAGTCCATATTAGGGACAGTTTTTAACTGTCCATGAATATCAAGACTAAAGGAAGAAAGCTGAAGTAAAAAAGTAAATTCAATCTAAAAGAAGAATAGAAGGATTGATTTAGTTAAATACATCATATATTAAGAGCTAAAGGATTTACCTAATAAAGGGAAAACTAAAGTCATGAATAAACCACGTGAAAACTCTAATAATAATGATCATGTTAGGAAGAAGTTCCTAACAATCTAGAATGCACAATTGAATATGGTTAGACAAATGGAGAAAGGATAATAAATTTGATGTGATAAAGGAAAACAAGTTATTTTACATAAAGAAGAGCTAAAATTTCTTGAGAGGTTATCCAAGAGTGATAAAACAAGATTTTTTGAAGATATGTATGGAAGGTTCAAGTAATATGGACACATTACAACTAATTGTATGACTCTTATTCCAACCTAAAAAGAAATTATGAAAAATATTAATGTAAAAATAGAAACACTATTGGATGAAATTTCATTATTAGAAAAAGTGAACAAGCCTATTCCACACAAGAAGAAATCTAAAGAAAAAATTAATCCCATGTTGACCAAGGAAGTTCATAAGTGGAAAAGAAAAAGTATAGCAATCATGGAGCATTATCTTAAATTTGGAACTGAATTAGAGAGGGGTTATGTGTTGAGATCAAAGTCTCAGCACCAATGATTCAACTAAAGAACTAACAAACAATTTAACTTATCCCCTTGAATAATTTTTCATTTTTTTAATTAAAGGGGATACTTAAATGTATAATTGGATGAGTGATGTAATCACTGTACAATAATATAAAAGAGTCTATTATGGTTTCCAACTAAATAAAATCAACCATGGTGGTGATATGAGTTTTTCCCTTGAGGGGGTGTTACCATGGAGATGTGGGTGTCAAAGATAAATTATCCCATGAAAATATGGAATTATAGAAAACACATAAGAAAATTTGAAGTTATGGTAAAACGATTACTCTCTAATCCCAATTCCAAATTATATAAAATATATTATCAAGGGGGATTAGATATCGATCTGAAAAGGGGGAGTAATATGTATTGTACTTGAATTTTTCTAATGAATTTTTTGAATTTGGGTGTTGGATTATGTTTTTTGATAAATTTGGTCATAAAAACCAATAACATGATAAAGATGATGTGATATCACATGATGAACATATTTAATGAAAAATATTGATGTATAGATTTTTTCAATCATGTTTTCTACACCAAGTTAGCCTGATTATAATTAGATTTTAATGGATGATGGATCATTACTAAGACAAATGTGAGGCTATATTTATCTCAAAATTTTGGATTAGATTCTAATCTAAATAAAATATAAAAATGAAGTTACTATGATAACTATTGAATATGGTTGAAGATAAGAAACCACCCCTATATTTCCTTTGTAATTGTTATAAATAAGGGGGATAAGAGAAATGAACACATATTGATATAAAGATTTTGCAGTATCAACAAGAAACACAAAGGTGGATATTTAATATCATAATCATGGAATATATTTGTTTTCAATATAGAATACTATCAATATTATAAAGCTATCAGTATATGTTGAGTGATCAGGGAATATGAATAAGTAACTTACATCATAAATGGAAAAGTAAATTTAAGGCTACTGCTTAAAGATATCACTTAGACATATTCAAGAAAACATCAATATATGTGATAATTGTTTGAGCTGATCTTTAAGTTAATGGATAGTTCTATTGAAGATACACCATTTACAATAGTTTGGATTGAGTTTTGAGTATCTAGATAAATAGGGATATTGAATAGATTACATTTAAGAATAAAATATAGTTTAAAGAGTGTAAAAAACCATGCAAAGGTTATTAAGGTTCAAGGATGATGAAAATTAGTAAAAAAGGTCTTTGAATGATGTTTTGAGTGATTTTGAATTGTTTGATAATTCCTATAGTTGAATCAAAGAAGATCTGACCTGATGATAATAATTACAAAATTTGAAACTAAATCATAAATTTGGCTAAGTGTTGAACTCTATGTTCTCTATATAGTTGATATACTGCATAGAGTTTATATGTACTTTATAGAGTTCAATATAATGCAAAATTATATTTTTGGTAAAGTCATAAACTATACACTAAACTTGACAAGTATTTTTGGGACTATGTAGAGTTGTTTTGAGGTTTCATTGAGTCCAATCTACAGATTTTGTAGATATGAAAAATTCCATTGAGTTCAATGATATTTCCTAGGGTTCAAGATTTTTTAGGGTATATAAAACTTCATAAGGTTCAGTCAAACCTATAAAAACCATAGAGTTCAGCTAACCATATGAATATCCATCCAAATAGAAAACTTGAAAAATTGGGTATATCATAATATTTTTTTTAAATAAAATGGATATTAATTTATATGATGCTTGTTATAATCTTCATGTAATAAAATATCACAATTAATGTGAATATAATTGAAATTCAAGTAGAAAAATTAAGAAGCTCCAAGCCACAAGGGAGAGTTCCATGCCATGATATATGCATCCATGCACACATGGAGGAGTTCAAATAGAATTAAAAAGGTGTACTTTTTTGGATATTTAAAAGAGTAAATAATCCTTAGTCTTAAGGAGGATTTTAATTAGAAGGAAATACCTTGACTAAAATTAAATGAGATTAAAAATAGAAATATATTTTAATTTGAATAAGATAATCTCACTACCACAAAATAAGTGAGTTTCAATAATTCATATATGGAAATAATATTCATGATATGTTTTGTGAATATACAAGTAGGATAAGAAAGGAAAAAGGTGTGGAGAAAACTTGATGCAATATTACAAAATATAAATCAATCTATGTATGAAAGTAAAATTAGATACTTACACTACCATTAAATATTACCTATATATCAAATAATTAAGAATCTAAAAACATCCCAAAAAACCACTTGTGTGTCAAAGAAGAAGAAGATAAGTCATATGACACAACTGTATCATAAAAGGAGATTGAGAAGAGAAGGAACTGACACTATTTTTGTTTACACTGAGACTCATGAATATAGAATAATCACTATTATTAAATACCATAGTGAGATAGAGTTGAAGAAAAATTCCAACCCATATGAAATACTTTTGATTATATTCTTGGTGGTTGAAGTCCCATTAATTGAGGAATCAATTGAACTAGACTTTGAAGAGGAGAAAGGATGAAATGTTATTATAACAAAGGATAGAAGCATTCAAAGTTATAATAATGGATAAACACCCCTATATTTTTAAATAACACTATGTTTCATAGTGTATTCAACACACAATACCGAGTTTAAACAAACTATGATATAATATGAAAATATTGTTATATAAAAGTGACCGATTTAACCTATCCATTAAATTCAAAGGTATTAATAATATTAATTAATTAATTAAATATAAATAAAATACCTATATAAATTTATTGATAAATTATTTATCAACCACTCAACTTTAAATAAATATTTTTCATTCTAAAAAAATATGTTTCCTTCAAATATGTTTTTTATTTCTTTTTGTGTGAAAATATTATAATTAATTTATGGAAATTTTATAAATTTTATTTTATAAAATGAAAATAATTTTTAAAATCATCATATAAAAATTTACTTGGGGTGAAATTTTTGGGTTTTTTGGAAAATTTTTTTTTTCAGTGAATAGTGAAAAATATCAGTTTTTATAAAACTATCATTTCCTTTTAATAAATTAAGTAATTTAAAAATATAATTATTATTTTAATTTTATTTAAAATTAACATAAGTATTTTTTTTATATTAAATACAATTAATTATATTTGAATAAACTTTATTCTAGATTTTAGTATAAGTTTATTCTTAGGCTTAAAAACACATTTTTATGAAAACTGTTTTAAAGTGCATAATGATTATCCATTTTAATTAATTTAAATAAATCCTAAAAATGAATGATTTAAATTAAATTTATATTTTATAAATATACCTTTTTAAATTTAATTTCATATAATGAATATTACTATTCTTAGAGTTAATGTAAAATCATTTTTTCTTTGAAAAATGTATTTTTCAGAAAACCACATTTTCATCGTGCTTGTGGTTTTTTATTTTAAATTAAATTCTTCCACTTATATGAATTTAATTTGATAAAATTTATTTCATATTTTTAATAAAAATAATTTATATTATATAATAAGTTCAACTTAATTTTTGTTTATAATTAATAGTAAGAAAACTAAAAAACTAGTTATCGTGGTAAAAATAATAAAATGGTAAAAGTAAGTAACCTTAGAGGTAAAGGATATAACATGTTTAAAATATGTTTATTTTTAGTTTTGGATTTTTTTATAGTTATTTTAACTCCTTCAACACTATATTTTTTAATTTTGGAGGTACTTGTCTTGAGATTGAATTCCCATTATTGAATAGTTTTGGGTATTTAAAAAAAGCCACTCCTCCTCAATTATAAAATGGATACCCCTCTCCTCACTTATTCAAAACTAAAAATCCATTTGGGTCAAAAAAACCTATAAAAATCTCTCCCCAACACCCTTTTACACATTCTAGATCTTCTGGTCTTCCCAAAAGACCAACCTTAGGGTCCTTAATAAGATATCTAAAGGAGGTTGCTCTAAGAAAAGGTAATCATCTTCACCAAGCTCCTTCATTTTACTTTGTTTTTTCCACCTTAAATTATGTAATAACAATTAAAATATAATAAAATCATTATATCCTGTATAATTATATGTTATTATTTTGATTTCGTTATATTTATCCATCTCATCTTCCATCAAATGAGAAATGAAATCATCGTTTGTGTGTACAGTGTACTACAACCTCACAAACCGATGTAATTCATTTTTCATCATCACATCCCACAAATTTTTATGATGATAAATTCAATATTTATATATTATATTAATTACATATTAATAATTATTTTTAATTAAAATATCATATACATTTTTACCTTAACATCCATTAAAAAATGATAACATCATTCGTGTGTATGGATGACTACTGCCTTGTGAAGCGATGTGATTTGTTTTTTATTACCGCATCACACAGATGGTATATATAAGTGTATTTAAAGAAATAATATGATATTTTTGATATAATTATAATTTTTAAAGTTAAAATAACACTTAAATTATTTATATTATGATCATTGAAAAATTGAAATGTTACACATGTGTACATATGACTTACCGTCTCCATGATTGTAACGTAGTTAATTTTTTATAACAATATTTAATGTTTGATTTTTAAAGTATAATTTATGTATAAAAATTATATTTATTTATTTATTATTATCCTAGATATTATGTAACAATAAACCCCTTGACCACGGTCAACAAACCATTTTCATTTTGAAATTATGAACCAAGCGTCCTCAAAACACCCGATGTGGATATAATAGAATAAGTAATTAAACATATCATTAAAATAAATGAAATAAATGGTTTAATTATAAATTATTAAACATATAAAAGGTTATTAAGAAAAAAAATAATTGATATAATTTTTTTATATAGGAGATAAAATATATACACTATAAATTCTGGACTCGAGGTAAGGGTTTCGTCACAAAACTTTCTTCTTTGAGACACATTATTTTATGCACCTAATTTATTTTAAATGGTGTATATATTGAAAATTTACATATTATATCATTAATAATTGATAATTAGTTATATTTTAATTTATAATTAATTTAATTCATTCATGGGAGTTATGATTCAAAAGTTACCAAATCAGTAAGGGTTTATGTTTCAATCTCATTTTAATCGGGATTGTTCATGCTTGAATTTCAATTATAGAAAATTATTTGATCATTATAAAATAAAAACCGTTAATTTTATTATCCTATAGTTTTTCATGAATTATTAAAGTAATAGTATATTTTTAATCTCTTTAGTATTTAAAATTATTGAGAAAATGTTTTTATGAAAAGCCAACTTCATTTTTCTCTTCGGTCAGAAATCTTTTTTCTTTCATATCCATGTTTTCTTCAAATATTTTCAAGAATATTTTTTACATTATAAGAATGATTTATTATGGAAATTTTTATCCATGTTTTACTTTTTATAAAATTCTTTAAAAGTAAATTTTTTGTCACTTTATTAATGATGAAATTTTTAATCTTTTTATAATAGTGTGAAAGGAATGTTTTTTAACTTATAAGACATGTACAAAATTACCCACTGTCATGAAAATTAAATTATTTAAAGATTACTTTATAAATGTTCATGGTTTTTTAAAGAAAATATTTTATAAAATATTTTTTAAATTTTATATTTTTAATAAGTGTTTTGAAAGTAAATAGTGTATCTTTCTCAAGAAATATTGAATTTAATATTATAATTCATTTTCATCAACAAAATCATCCTTTGATGTTATGTATTTATTCTAAATTATGTATTTTTGTATCTCACATATATACCTAAATTATTATCAATTAAATTTATGAGGTAATAAATTCCTTATGTTCAACTCTCAAATGCCTTCATTATGAAATTTACTTTGATTATTATATAATGAAAGATTATGCAACCCATTTCCTTTCCATGGGTAATTCTTATTTTTATGCCTTATGATTGATTTATTTATGTGACACACATAAGAATGTATGTGATATAAATGTTATGGGTGGTATTGAAATTATATATCCCTCTAATTCATTGGGTAATGTTTTAGTCCCATGAGATGTTATGTAAGGGGTTAGAGAGTGAACCTAATCCATTATGGGACTATGTCTACTATGTGATGTTGTCTCTATGATTAGACTTGACTTATGTTTATGTTATATTTAATATTTCTACAAAATTTTAATTCCATAATATTATGATATCATGTTATTTATGTTATTATACCATGTGATTACTCTCAATAATTTTCTTTTATGATATAATGTTATGCCTTTAATTCATAAGTTATGTTTCCTTATCTTGTTTATTCCTTTACTAGGATTTTTAGCCCACCGCTTTCTTTTTTGTATTTCCCTAGGTTATTTTATGAAATTTTATGATTTCAAATGGATTTAAGAGCTCACTAAGGAGAATAAAAAAATTAAGATATTATGTTTTAGTTTATTTTGTTGTTTTATGAACATAATCTTCCAAATATACCTCACAATCATTGAGTTGTGATTATTGGATGTTTATGTTAAAAAATCAAGTAATAATATGTGTAAAAGGATTGGGTAAATATAATTGGTATCAGGGAAAGGTATAGTTATTTTTGGGGATTAGTAATAGAATAATTTATTGAGAACCATATGAATAAGTATAAGGACATGACTAAGTACAACAAAATATCCTTGAATTTTGGTAAAGTATAGAGTTAGTGGGTTGTAAGAAAATACATCCCTGTTTGGATACTACAAGGGGAAATGGATCTAGAATAGCTGTACCCAGGGGTAATAACTCCTAAAAGGGTGTATTGAGCTATAATCAATTGTCACCTGGTGTATGAAAATGATCCTTGATGGAGAACTCATTTAACACTCCAGGGGATATGTTTTGGAGATTCACAAACTCTTTATATACCATTATGAATGACCTCAACAAATTTTTAGGTTAGAAAACCTAATAGGAAACCTTACCATGGATAAACTAGATTGAAACCTAGAGACTTTCAATTCAGGATATACTTATCATTTATAAGTTATTCCTTTTAGGTTTATAAGTTTCTCTTTTTTTATACTAATGAATTATTTTTTTTTTATTTTATTCATTTTAGTTAATGGTGGGAAATAGGAGAAAACATGCCAACAACCAATTTGATGATAAATGTAATGATCTCCCTAACGATATTCTTTACCTAATGGGAATAGATGTTATACATATTATGATCATGATAAATGAGTTATCTTGAATTATGATTAAAAACATTAATATAATTGAATTTTAAAACACATTAAAGAAGGGAAGGATAACATCTAATTTAAGTTAAAGTCTTAAAGATAATAATGAAAAGAATATTAAATTTTCTACATGTCAAAAATATGGGAAGAGGAACCATAGAAAATTCTTTAAAGGAACTTGAAGATACTTTATGTGTGGAAAAGGAGGCCACAAAGTAGCTAAAACTACAAAAAATAGTAGATTAAAGGCAGTTTTTAGAGGGGGTTAAGCATAACCCCCTCTAAATCATTTTTTTGTATAATTAGAGGGGGTTATTAACAACCCACTATAATCATAAAATTTATATGGGAATTATAAACGACCTATAAATTTATTTTTTGTATAAATTATAGTGGGTTATGTGTGACTCTCTCTAATCATTGAATTTAGAGGGGGCTATGAACCCCCAATAATTTCTTAAATTAGAAGGGGTTTTGAAACCCCTCTAATTTTTTTAACATTATTTTTTTAATATACGATTTTATTTTGGAGGGTGTTTTGAACCCACTCTAATTTAAGAAAATATATGGGGTTATAATCACTGCTAATCAATGAGATTAGCTGCGGTTCACAACCCCCTCTAATATATTAATTTAGTGGGGGTTAAAAACCTCCTGTAAGGTCTTAAATTAGAGAGGGTTTAAAACCCCTTATAATATCTTAAATTATAGGGGGTTAAAAACCCCCTTTAATGCCTTAAATTAGAAGGGGTTCAAAATAAACTCTAATATATTAAATTAGAGGGGATTGAAAACCCCCTATAATGTCTTTAAATTAGAGGGGGTTGTGAACCTCCACTATTTAAGGAAAAAAATTCCATAATATAAATATATATATAAAATTAAAACACTATATGTAAATGTATTTAAATACATTATATGCACATGTTATATAAAATATTTATATGACAATATTTATTTATATAAATTTAATTTCATATAAATTTAATTATATATAATATAAAATTATAAACATATTATATAAATATATATAAAAATACAATATATTTAAAAAATATATCATATAAAAATCCATGCTTATAGTTTTTATATTTATTGAAATACATATATATTAATGTATGTAATAATAAATATATGTATTTAAATACATTATAGAAATATTTTTATAAATTGTATTTCATATAATATTAATTATATATAATATACATATTAATTATATATAATATAAAATTGTATTTCATGCAACATTATATAAATATTTGTATAAATTGTATTTCATATGAAATATTTGAATAAATTATATTTCATAAACATGTATTTCATATAATATTAATTATATATAATATTATACAATTTATAAAAATAAATATATATTAATGTACATAATAAAAAATATATTTATTGAAATAAATTATAGAAATATATTTTTAAAGACATTATATAAATATCTTTAATAAATAATTATATATCTATATTATATAAATGTATTAAATAAATAGTTATATATATATATTATATAAATAAACATGTATATAATATATAAATATGTATTTAAGTATATAACTAATTTACATAAATATATTTATAAATATATAAATATATGTGTATATACATAACATAAATAGTATTATAAAATATATTTACTCAAATGTATTTAAACACACATGTAAAATATATAGTTTATTTAATTGTATAAGTTGAATATAATATAAATGTATTATAATATAAATAGATAAATACATAATAAAAAAATGGATATATTAATTTATATAAAAATATATATAGGTTATATATTTATATGTATTTAAATATTTATCAAAATATTTTTTATTTAAATAAACTTCATAATATATATAAATATAATAATGTGTACTTTAATTAATGAAATGTAAATGCTTTAGTGGAAGAGGTATTGGAGGGTTATGCTGTAGGTCCTATATTCAAAACCCATTGGCTAGGATTTTACAATGGGGTGTCCATGCAAGGAATTAGAGGGGAGGGGGCAGCCACATAGGGAATTGAAGGGGAGGGGGTATGGAGAGGGAATAGGAGGGAATGCCGGGGGAAATAGATGTGCCGGGGGGGGGGTGGGTTGGGGTCCCGGGAAAGAGAGATGGTAGACCAGGGGGACATGGTAGGGGAATGGAATGAGACGAGGTAAGAGGGCTAGGGAGAATTTAAAAAGTAAAATATTTTCTTAAAAAATTATCTGAGGTGGTCTATAAAAATGGCCTTTAATATGGGCTCAATTAGAGGTGGTTCAAAAAAATACCCTAATATAGGGATTATGATTGAATTATAGACGGTTTACAAATGCCTTTAAAATTAGTATGATATTAGAGGGGGTTAAAACCCCCTATAATATTACATTTTCTAGTGATATTAGAGGGGGTTATTACTCCCTCTAATTTAACCATTGCTAGTTTCAAGCTACTTTACTAGCGCTTACTGAAAACCACTGCTAACACCATGTTGCATGTACATTAGCAGTGATTATGGTTAACTGCCACCAATGTGTTTAGAGGGGGTTATAAACCCTTATAATATGAAAAATATCACAATTTAATCAGGGTAAATTTTTAGTGTAATTAACAAAGAAAAATGAACATTCCAACTAACAAGACACATTGAAATAAAATTTAACCTAAGGTACCACCAACGGTTCAATGTCATAGATGTGGGGAACTTGGTCATTATCAGAGTTGATTCCATAATCAAAGGATTAATTACTAAGGGATTATGTTATTAAAATCATTTAAGTGGAATAATTAAATATTTTAGGTTTTTAAATTAGATAATCATGTTACAGAAGTGTTTTTATTAACCATATTCTAGTTATAAGAATCATGAAACTTCTAAGGATTTATCTACAATAGTTTTTCTTTAAGGATTTTCAAGAATGTATTGAATATTACTAATGAACTAGAAAGGATATTTAATGGTAAGGTGGTATTTTATGAAAAAACTCATGATTTAGGAAAATATAATCTTTTATATGTACTTGATATTGAGGTAAATATATTTAATAAAAATTATTTGATATTGTGGAAAAAGATAAGATGTATATAAGGCTTTAGTGGTTAAAAAATTATTTTAATATTAATGATATTTTGAGTATTCTCATCATATTTTTGGGAATATTATATGAATTATATAAATATGTTTTTAAAAAAAGAACAACCTCCATTCCGGGTGACAACCCATCGCATCTAGAAAGATCAGGGGGCTTGAACTGACAATAGAAGGGTAATAAGGGTGCAACACCTACCACCGGCCCATCTGATGTATTGGTGAGTATGAAATTGTTTTTACTTAAATTATTTATTGTATAAATATTAATTTGATTTTGTGAAACATATTATAAGATCAATTGTTTTTTAATTTTTAGGATTTTGAGGTCATTAATGATATTTTGGGAAACATTTTATTGGGTTAAGATATATATAACCTTTATATTTAACTTAAATGATTATTTTGGAAGAATACAATTATGTTTTTAGAGATATAATTTAAAGGGTATGGGATAATATTTGAGGTTAAAAAATTATTTTATGTTTAGGTTATTAAGGTTATTTGGGATATAGCATTATTTATTTATGGAATGATCTTTGTTAAACCTTTGGTTTTATTATTTAATCTTGAATATTAATATATTCATATTAATTTTGGGTATTATATTACTTTTCGATAACTATTTTGGTTTTAATAATGATAAGGGTAATATCTTGTTACTCTTTTATGGATCTAATGATCCATTAAAAGTTAATTTTAATGCTTTAGGAATAAAAAATTCATATTGTATATTCATTCCTTAGAGTAAGAGATAAAGTGGAAAGTGATCTAAGCACAACCAAAGGATAAAATTTTGTTTATGAAATAAAAATATATCAAGTAAGTATATTTTATAGTGTTTTCTTTTTTTATAGTAAAATAATACCTCAACTCTAGGAAAATAATCTTAAAACAAAAATGTTATCCTATTATCTTCATATATGATGAATCAATGGTCTTTTTTAACAGACAGGGTGAAATCCCCATTTTTATTAAATGCAAGAAAAAAAATATTATTCTGGGTAGAGGAATCCCATTATATGAAAATTATAGGCCCATGGGAATAAAGGACCAAGTTACTTGGCCCGAATACCAGACTCTCAAATCCATATGTTATTCCAGATGACCTTTGTATTTCCCTTTCCCTCTTTTAAGAGGAAGTTTTATTAACACTTTTTATAATGTGGATTTTTGAAAATGGAATTTTCGAATGTCAAACCATTTATTTCTAAGCATAAGTTCAAATCATGAGGATGAAATTTATATAAGGGGGTAGAATTCAACACCCTGATATTTTAAAAGACCACTATGTTTGATAGCATATTCAACATGAAACACCGAGTTTAAATGAACCTTGATATAATATTAAAATATTATTATATAAACACGATCAATTTAACCTAGTCATTAAATTGGTAGTTATGAATATTATTAACTACATTATGAGATAAAAATAAAATCCATGTATAAATATATTGATAAATTCTTAATAATACACTTAACTTTTAATAAATATTTTTTATTCTACAAAAATTACATTTCCTTCAAAAATGATTTTTATTTCTGTTTACAAGAAAATATTATAATCAATTTATATAGCTTTTAGAAATATTATATTTTAAGATGAAGTTAATTTTTTAAATCATCATATAAAAATTTACTCAAGGTGAAATCTTGGTATTTTTCAAAAATATTTATTTTTAGTGAATAGTGAAAATAATGTTTTTTGTAAAATTGACATTTATTATTAATAAATTAAGTAATTTAAAAGTACCATTATTATTTTAATTTTATTTAAATTTAAAATAATAATTATTTAGTTATATTTAATAAAATTAATTATAGTTGAATCATATTTATACTTTATTTTAGTATAAGTTTATTCTTAGGGATAAAAGCACTTTTTTTAAAACCATTTTAAAGTGGATAATGATTCTACATTTCAATTAATTTTAAGAAAACCTAATGATAAATGATTTAAATTAAATTTATATATTATACATGGAAAAATATGTATTTAAATTCATATAATTAATATTACTAGTCATAGAGTTAATGTAAAACCATTTTTCCTGGAAAAATGCATTTTTTTTCTAAAAAACTGTTTTTTCATCGCACTTGTGAGTTTTATTTTAAATTATATTCTACCAATTATGTTAATTTAATTTAATAAAATAGATTTAATATATATAATTATAATAATTTATATTATATTTTAATTTTAACTTAATTTTTGGTCATAATTAATAGTATAAACAGTAAAAAAACTAGTTACTATAGTAAAAGAATTAAAATGGTAAAAGGGAGTAACCTTAAATGTAAAAGGGATAACACATTTAAAAAAAGTTTATTTTTATTTTTGGAGATTTTTATTGGAATTATAACTCCCAAAATACTTTACTTATAAATTTTTGAGGCACTTGTCTTGAGAGTGACTTCCCATTATTGTATAGTTTTGGGTATTTATAAAAATGAAAATCCTCCTCATTTATAAAAGGGCACCCCATACCCTTACTTATTCACACCTATTAAATTTTTTTTGAATGAAAACTTAAAAAATATCTCACCAACATCCTTAGACACATTATAGAGCTTTTTTTCTTCCAAAAAGTCCAACTTTAGAGGGTACTTTATTAGAGATCTAAAGGAGGTTCCTATAAGCGAAGGTTATCGCTTCACCAAGCTCTTTATTTTTTACTTCTTATTTTTCAAACATCAATTATTTAATAACAATTAAAATATAATGAAACCATTATATTTTATATAATTAGATGTAATTTGTTTTATGAAATAATATTTATCCATCTCATCTTCCAATAAATGGGAAATAAAAACATCATCTGTGTGTATGATGAACTAGTGCCTCATGAAGAAATGTGATTTATTTTTTTACTATCGCATCACATGGATGGTATATATAAGTATATTTAAGTAAATAATATGATATTTATGATGTAATTATCATTATTTAAAGTTAAATCAACACTTAACTTATTTCTATTATGATCATTTAAAAATGGAAATGTTACATATGCATACGTATGACCTATCGTTTGCATGATTATAACGTAGTTCATTTTTTATAACCACATTTCATGGTTAGTTTTAAAAGTATAATTGATTTATAAAAATGAAAATTATTTCATTATTATTATTCAATATATGATGGAATAATTACCTCTTTGACCACAATGAATACAATTATGTTGTTTTGAAATTATGAACTAAGAGTCCTAAAAAAAATTGATATGGAAATAATTGATTAAGTAATTAAATATGTCATTAAAATAAATGAAGTAAATGGTTTAATTATAAGGTATTAAACCAAGAAAAGTTTATTATGAAAAAATAATTGATATAATTTTATTATAAAGGAAATAAAATACATACACAACAATGTTTAGACTTGAGGAAAGGGTTTCATCTCAAAACTTTCTTCTTTGAGACACATATTCTTTTATACACCTAATTTATTTTAAATAGTGTATATAATTCCCATTTAAATATTATGTCATGAATCCTTTATAATTAATGATATTTTAATTTAAAATTCATTTACTTTATTCATGGGAGTTATTATTTAAAAGTTATAAAAGCGGTAAGGGTTTATGTTTCATTCTCATTTTAATCGGGATTTCTCATGCTTGAATTTTTTTTATGGGGAATTATTTGATAATTGTCTAATAAAACTGTTAAATTTTATTATCCTCTATTTATTCATTAAATTTTAAATTAATATTACCATTTCCACTCTTTTTTACTTAAAATTATTGATATTTTTTAAGAAAAGATGACTTTATTTCTCTCTTTGGTCAGAAATCCTTTTTCTTCTAAATCCATGTTTCCTAAAAATATTTTAAAAATATTTTTAATATCCACCAATTGATTTATTAAATAATTTTTTACCCATTTTATAATTTTTATTAAATGGTTTTAAAGTAATCTTATTTTCAGTTTCTAAATGAGGTACTTTTTAACCTTTTTATAACATTGTGAAAGGAATGTTTTTTTAACTTGTATGACATGTACGAAATCACCCCCCATCATGACCACTCAATTATTTGAATATTATTTTATAAGTTTACATGGGTTTTTAAAGAATGTTTTTTTTAAAATAGTTTGGAAATTTTTATATTTTGAATAAGCATTTTTAAATTGAAAAGATTATTTTTCTCAAGAAATATTTCATTTAATATTTTAAATACATTTTCATTAATAAATAAAACCTTTGATGTTATGTATTTATTCTAAATTATATATATATGTATCTAACATATATACCTAGATTATTTTCCCTTACATTGAATGGTTAATACATGCCTTATATTCACCTCTCAAATGAATTCATTATGAAATTTCCTTTGATTATAATATAAGACAAGATTATGCAACCCATTTTTCCATGGGTAATTATTATGTTTATGCCTGATGATTAATTTCCTTACATGTAAAACATATGTATGTACATTATATTAATGTGATGGGTGGTCTTAGAATTATACATACCTCTAATGAATTGGGTAATATTTTAGTCTCATGAGACATCATGTATGGTGTTAGAGAGTGAACCTAATCCATTGCGGGACTTTTTCTTCTATATGATATTGTATCAATGGTTAGCCTATACTTATGTTTATGTTATGTTTTATGCTTATTCTATATTTTACCATGATTCCATGATCATATGATACCATAAAATTTATGTTATTCTCCAATGTGATTACTCTAGAGCCTTCTCATCTATGATATCATGTTATACCTTTGACTCAAAAGTTATGATTCCTTATCATGTTTATTACCTTATGAATATTTTTAGATCACCCCTTTCTTTTATGTATTTATCTAGGTTATCTTATGTAGTTTTAGGAGCTAAAATTGATTTAGGATCTCACTAAGGAGAATAAAAAAATAAAAATATTATGTTTTAGTTTCTTTTGGTGGTTTATATACCTAGAATTATAAAGACATTAGGTCTCATAATCATTGTATTGTAATTATTGGATTAAAGAACTAGTGTTACTAATATAAACCACTCTATAGAAGTTGGTATGATTAAAGACCATGTGATTCCATATAAATAACCTATTAGTAGATAGATTCGGGAATTGGATGATGCATGACCTAGGGATGTGGATGATACATTACTAACCCTTTTGTACATCTTGATTAATAACTTATAATCATTTCAATATAATAGTGATAATTCATGTCTTTATGGGAGTAAAAAATGAAAAGGAATGTGTTTTATCATTAGAGATGAACCTTATAAAAACCACTATGAATGGTAGTTATTAATTATAATTTGAGCATTTTATGTTGAGTAAAGGGTTGAGTGTGCATCAAAACATCTATACCTATTAACTAAGAAAAATTTTCAAGTATTAAAGTGCACCTAATCAAGAGAAAAAAAGTAAACACTTTGTAAAAGTTGGGTATACTGATTAACCCCCCTCTCAATGTCCTTGCATGATCCACTAGATACTTCAGTGCAAGAGTAAACGTTTCATGTGTAAAAGTAACTCTGTTAATAGTTGAAAAAATGGAAAAGGTATGCTTAATGGTATGTTTGGAGTTTCCTTATGTGTTTTATAGTAAATATCTGAAAAAGGTTTAAACATAAAGGTAAATAATGAGCCTATAAGGGTAACTTCTCCATACATAAGGGTCATTCTATAATGGGAAATCAGATAAGCATCAAGTGAAATTTTACAGGTAAGGGTTATCTAGAGGAAATATTAAGGGTCTTTATTATTGTTAAGTATAAAACATAAGGGTCATTCCTTGTATGCATGAGGACCAACTGTATCAAGTAGGAAATTTTGGTAGTGTTTTGGTGTTCTCTGAGGTATGTAATGGTAAAAAAGGGTGGTGTATAAGGGTAAGTGATTTATTATTATGTATGTGTGTAAGGGTAAAAATGTTTGTGAAAATTTAATATTTATGGATTTTATGAATTTTTTAAAATTAATTAAATTTATTTTTTAATCATAAAATGAGAATATGGGTTTCTTGACCAGAATACTCACCGTGATCCCTAGTTTTCAATACTCTCATTCTTCTCTTCATCTCTAATAAATATTTTCTTTAATCTTTGTCAGATCTTTATACAGTTTGAAGTGGGATGTATTTTTGGGTAAGTAGAGTTATACCTAAGTGGATAATGCTACTTTCTTTCACTTATTTGTTGTTATCTATTGAAAATAAGGTTTTTTTTAGATTTTGGAGAATTTTTATATTAAATCTTAGTTGGCCATATTTCTTCTATGAGTGGAGTCCCGTATACTCCAGGTAGGTGGTGCCTAACTATTTATGGTTTCATATATGTGTTTTCATGTGTAATAAAAATCCATAGTTAGGATTTTCTATGAGTGACCAAGAATCATTCCATGAGGTGTTTTTGTTGTTCATAATAGGTATCGAGGGGTGGTCTCATGTGGAAAATAGTGGACATGATTTGGTATATCATTCCTACTCGATGTTGTGGTTTAAGGGGTTGATGATATTGATACTATGAGTTTTAAATTTATGATTCCTAGATTAATATGATTGATGTGGTTTATTTGGAACATGTTGTGTGTAATCGGTGTGATTGTGGGTGATATTGATCACTGGATATGGGGTGATGTGTTTGTTAGTATGATATAGATGGTGTTGACTATTACGGTGGGTGGTGATGAAGGTTCAATGATAGTGTGTCCTAAGTTTTTGGCGATTTATCTCACCATGGGGGATGAGTATGTTGGGGTCATGTACACACATGATAGGGATAATGAGGTGGTTTAGTCTAATTATTTTGAGTTTCACCCTCTATATTTTAAGAAACATAGCGGGATGGTGTTAACCATTAATATAGAGGGGTGGACTGTATAAGGACATGATTAGTGGTTCATGAGGCCATTATATGGGAGTTTGTTATCACCATACATGTTGGGCTCGATGAGACAGATTTTGGTAAAAGACGAGTGTTTTCATGCCTTGGTTGTCAAGCTATTGAGCTGATGGAGGGTAGTTGATGTGGAAGTCCATGGGACTTGTGACATGACTTGTGTATGTGCCGTTAGAGTGTCAAGATTGTTTTTAAGATGGTGATGTCATGACACATGGAGATAGTTGGAAGCCTAAGGTCACTTCTAGTATTTAATACTATGGATGTATCATTCTACTGTAGTACCAGTCAAGGAAGATAAAATATCACTTGGGGATGGTTTAGAATGAGTAGATATGGTTGTGTAATATGATCAATTTCCATTTATTATGATTTCTATACACTCTTATACATATGTATATTAGTTAGGGACACCATTGGTGGTGGCCTAATATGTTCATACTCACAAATTTCTTAGGTCCTCCAGGACATGTGTAGAATTTACTATTCTTAGTAGGTAAGGGTAAAGGTTTTATATCAAGAAATTAGTAGAGATGTGAGTACAAGTGGTGCCTGAGATGGATAATTTGGGTTTCAGTTAGTCTAGGTGGTTCCTCAGTGTTGACCTGGTGGTTATTTTGATTATTTTTTGTATTTTTACATGTGTTATTGGTCTATGGGAAATCATTTTAGTTTTGTATTACTATCATGACATAGTATATGTTTATTAAATTAACAATATATATATTTGGGCTTGTTATTTCTTATTATTTATACCACTTTCGCTGTGTTGTGTTGAAATTAATATTATTATCTTTATAGGGTATAATCTCCCCACCAACACCCACTAAACCCTCACTTATTTCCAACAAAAGTTTTCATATGGGGAGGTGCACCTAAGGTAAAGTGGATCACCAGTTAGATTATTAGGGAGTTATCTAGGCCGATACATTAGAAAGTAGTATAAGATCTTTGTTATTGCAAAGTGGTATCAAATCTTGGTTGTTTCCAAGTGGTATTAAATCTTGGTCATTTCTAAGTGGTATTAAAGTAAGGTTATTCCACGGTTTTATTTGAGTATTGTTGTTTGGGTGGTGGTAGATCAGAGTGATAATAAACTTGGTCTAACACATTTGGAAATGGAACTCAGGATAGATGTTATGCTTTGTGTCTAGCCAACATAAGTATAGGATTAATTCCAACTTACTAGGTGAACAGGGACTGTTATTTGGTTTTCATGGATATAGTTGAGTTATTTGATTCGGATAAATTATTATTTGATGTTATTAGTTTATGGTCTCAAATTGTTGGCTCTAAAAGGAAAGTGGTAGTAGTCATACATCATTTTAGACACACAAGGATCATATGACATGCATTTGATTAGTTGTGGTTGCTTATATGGTTTAGGATCTAAATGAAAAATGGGTTTAATTGTTTAAAGTGTCAATAACTGGATAAATAATGTTTTTATTAAATAGTAACTTAGTGAAATTCCACTCATCAAACCCAATAAGGGTAGTTATTCTAGAAATGAAATGGGGTTAGACTATTTAGAGTGTCTACAACAATACATATGGAATTTTTCTATGTATATTATTGGTGAAATTCTACTTAGTCAGACTAGGTATGTGATTATTGGTGTAAATAAGTATATGAATCCCACATGTGTATGATGTGTGTGATACCTGAGATTGACATGGGTAGGTAGGGTCATGACACTGGATGGTATGGACATGGGTGCGATAACTAGTTTTAAGGGTTAGTCTATTATGCTACATGTTACATATTTCCCCATTTTTGATATATCCATATTGAACATTGTATTTTGTTCTTAATGAGATTACAACTAGATAGAATCAATTAGAGTTTCAATATGGTGGAGACATGGTTCAATTAAGGTGTGATTAGTTTGAGGCCTCTGAGGGTAGGGGTGAGCATGACCCACGAGTTGAGGTGTCGAGGAAAGTAGGCTAACTAGAGTAGATTGAGGAGTTAGGGCAGTGGATGGATGAGAATCTTAGGGATATTTTTGTGTAAGTTATACATATTATTAATTAGGGAGATTAGTTAGCTAAGTCAACCATAGAATATTTGACATGGGAGTTCCAATCCTAGCATCCTCCTTTAATATAGAGAGAGGGTGGACCATAAGGATTAGAGTGGTGGATAGAGTCTCTATGGATTATCTTTTATCAGATCAAGATTCCACTATAATATAGGGAGAAGTTATCCTTGTATATATTCATGGGATCATAAAAACTTTAGTGAAATGTATAAGTATAGGTAGGTAGACTTGAGGGGATGGAATGGAAAAAATTTAGGTAGTATTTTATGAGTAGTTCATTCCAAATATGTTGATGGTAGAGACAACCTAAGATTTTATGCATCTTGTATAGGGAGAGACCTCTATTATGAATTATTACATGTTATTCATAGTCTTGTTAAAGTTTTCACCAACATTGGTTGGAGATGAGATTTATAAAGTGTTGTGATTCTATGATGGTTTATATCTTTCTATCAAGGTGCAAGTAAGAATATTTATGTTTAACTCATTCTTATAGGTGATGAACAAAGAACTTATATTAGAGTGGAACTTGGAATATTGTAGTGTTCCAAGCTATACTATAGTGTCTGATGAGATTGGAAGTGGAGTTCAGGGTATCCAAAAGTGAGATCATGAGGACTCTCAAAAAATCTGAAAATGAATAATATTGATGATGCCACCATATACTGGCTCATCATTGATATATTTTTAGTGTGGGTTGGTATGGAATGTCTGATCCCAGTGTGATTGGCCACTAAAATAGTTCAGGGTGTGTTGATAGATGTGACACCTGGAGAGATTTTCATAGAGGACCATGCATTTAGCTGGGGGTTGAAGGATAAAAAAATGTGTCTAAGGTAGGATACAGATAAGTACTAGGATCCATTATCTATGATATAACTATACATGATAGATGTGGTAGTGGATATGATACCCAATAGTAGGGGAAGTGTCAAAAAATTGATGAGACTCTATAGGGAGGACATGTATCATATAGTTGGTCCTTGGGTAGTATGAATGAGATTAATTTGACATGTTTAGAATATAACAAATATCAATACAAAACTAGAGGTATTACATGAGCATATGACTATAGTTTTGTATGATGGATATTGGTGCATGGTGTGTAAATTAGATAAATGGATTAACTAGGCAATAGTTAATATGTGAATATTAGATATGATGCATGATAAATGTGTTATACATTAGAAATAGGTATAAAATGGGAATTAGATATGATTTGGGATAAAACTGGGAATTGGGGATGATATTAGATGATAATGGGAATTTTTATGATGTATAATTATGATAGTTGATAACTAGCGGCTATGTATGGATAGTTAGTGCATGTGGGATTTAAAATTAGGGATGAGCATGACACTATCATCATAATGAATAGTTTGGTTTTAATGAGGCCATACATTTGAATTATATAGTGGGGAGTACCCATGAAAGGTATTATCTAGTGTGAATTGGGTAGTCAAGGTGACCGAGAAAGAGAAATATGTGTTTGGTGTTGTCTTGATGTTTTGGGAATGAGGTGAGAGGGACACACTCAAGGTTAAATAAGAATTGGTTAGTGTGTGACTTGGGATAGATCGAGGAATAGGTATACTATTATAGGGAGGTTATAAGGTTGTATGTATTTGTAAATAGTAATTAAAGTTGGATTTTAGGTTGACCATTTGTAATTGGACTCAAGAGAGATGTAAAAGGTTATTTTTTATTTAATTATTTTTTTGGTGCCATTTTAAAAGGTTTGTAGGTTTTCTATGTTTTTAGGTGATTTTTATTGAATTTTGAGGTTTGGTTGATTTTTATATTAATTTTAATTATTTTTTAAATTTGTAATAGATTTATTGAAACATAGAAAAGTATCATGAATAAGAGTTATTTTATAATGTTTAAGAGTTATTTTTCTGGTGTTTGGAAAAAAGGGAAAGTTTAGAAACATAAGGGTTACCCTATGTGAAGGGTTGAAATCTTGGCTAAGTGTTAATACATGGGGGTTGATGCAAAAAAGTAACTCATGATATTTGAAAAATTGTTTAAGTCCTACATGTAAAGATCATGATTAATAAGGGTTATGACTTCATTTGAAAAATTTTGTAAGTGTTATAAGCATTGTATTATTAAGAGTAAATGTTTTATGCATAAAATTATCTCAGTGAATATTTGGAAAATAAATTAAATATTCATATATAAGGGTATATTTGGAGTCACCCTATGTGTATACGATTAAATATTCAACAAAGGGTGAAACATAAAGGTAAACCCTAGGTGCGTAAGGGTAACTTTTCTGCATGTAAGGGTTATTATATGATGGAAAATTGGATAAGTTTTGAGTGAATATATATGTGTAATAGTATTCCAGTGGAAATATAAGGTTCTTTTTGTTTCTAAGTTTAAAATTTATGGGTCATTACCTACATGCATAAGGGTCACCAATGTTGGGAATTTTTTTTGTTAAAGTGCTGGTGTTTCCTCTAGTATATAAGGGTCAACATGAGTAGTGCATAAAGACAGGTAATTTACTCTTACACATGTGTGTAATGGAAAAAGTGTGAAAATTTAATAATTTTTGGATTTTCCATATTTTTTCCAAGATTAAATAAAATTAATTATTTAAGTATAAAAAGAGAAATATGAGTTTCTTGACAAGAATATTGATTATAGGCCCTAGTTTTCCATAATCCCATTATTCTCTTTGTCTTTAAGAAATAAATTATTCAATACTTTCTAAATATTTGTGTGGTCAAAAGAAAAAATTATTCATGGGTATGTCTAGCTATTCCTAAGTGTTTAACACCAGTTTCCTTTACCGCTTAGCTATTTTCTATCGATGGTGTCATAAAATAGAGTTTTTTTTAGATTTTGGTGAATCTTCTAATTAAATATGGATTTTCTAGAGTTATTATATGAGTCAAGTCCCATATACACTAGTTAAGTGGTGTCTGACTATTTTTGGTTTCATACATATATTATGCATGTGTAATAAATAGGTATGGGCAGATTTTTATATGTGTGACTAGTAACATAACCATGTGGGGTTTCTATTGTCCATAATATGTATCAGGGGTTAGTACCACATGGAAAATAATGGACATGATCTAGTATGGCATGCTGGCCTAGTGTTGTGGGTTCAATCCATGATGATCTTAACACCGCATGTAGTAAAATGATGATTTTTTGGGCTGAGATGGTTGATGTGATTCCTTGATAATGTGTTGGGTATATCCCTTTTATCTGTGGGTGATTTTGATCTCTAGAATTGGGGCGAAGTGTTCATTAGTATGATACTAATGGTGTTGATTATTACAGTGAGAGGTGAAAAGGTTCGCTGATGGTGTACCATAGGTTTTTGGTGATTCCACTCACCATGGAGGCTAAGGCCATTGGGTTCATGTGCACATAGGACATAGCCCATGAGGTGGTTTATTCTAATTCATGTGGGTGGAACCCTCCATAGTTTTAGTGTCATAGGGGGGTGGTGTTAACCAATGGTATACACGAGGAATGCATCACAGAATTCAATAGTTAGTGCTGTGTGAGGCCATCAGATTGGAGTTAATGCTCACCATATTTTTGGGGATAATGAGATGAATTATAGTAAAGGAGAAGTTTTTTCATGCCTTGGGTTATCAAGTAATTGAGTCGGTGGATGGTAATAAATGTAGAAGTTCATGGGACTTGTAACATGACTTGTGTATATGTTTTTAGGGCATCATGATTATTTTGGGATGGTGATTCCATGATAAATTTAAATGGTTGGAAGACCACAAGAACTTCTAGTATGAAAGATTGTGGATATATCACCCCCCTTGACACCAACTATGGTTGTTAAAAGCTCACTTAGGGCTAGTTGAGCATAATTAGAGTAGCTTGTGCAATATGTTTTGTTTTTTTTATTATGATTTTTATACACTAGTATATATATTGATATTAGTTAGGGCCACTATTTGTGGCGGCCTACAAAGTTCATACTCACAACCTACATGTGACCTCTATGACATGTATAGACTTCATGGTTCTTGGTATATTTAAGGGTTCGACATCAAAATCCTAGTGTAGTTGGGAGTGTAGGTGGTGCATGAGTTGGATAACATAGGTTGTAGTTGGGGCAAGTGGTTACTCAGTGTTAGGATAGTGGTTATATTGAATTTGTTTTTGTACTTGTACATGTGTGATTAGCTTATGGGTAATCAATTGAGTTTTTATGACTATAATAACATAGTAGATGTATATTAAATTGAGCATATATATATTTTGTAGTTTTTTTTTTCTAATTTAATCTTCTTACACTGTGTTGTGTTGATATTACTATTATTATCTTTAGAGGGTATAATACCCCAACTATCACCCAATAAAACCTTGTTACTAGTTCCTATACTTTTGAATATAGAGAGGCATTCTTAAGTTCAAGTGGTTCACCTGTCTAGTTACTAGGGAGTGAGCTAGGTCAGGGAATTACACATAATGGAAATTCCTTGGAATGTAAGAGTTATTTGATAAATAAAGGTCAAAAAATGGTAAATTGTTAGAGATACATTATGATATATAAGGGTCATGATTTGTAAAGGTCCCATACATAAGTGTATTTTCTACATATAAGGGTGACATGTAAGTGTCATTTTCTTAATGTTCAAAGGTATGAGAATTTTTTAAATTTTAGAATGATGAAATGGAGGGGAAAACATGTAATGAGTTACGGGTCCACACCGTGTAGTGTTGTGATGTTTTTGTAAGTTAAAACACATAGTGAGGATAAAGGATGCACTGTGAAAGCCTATTCATTAGAGTTTTTGGTTCTGCCTGGGAGGGGGTGAAATGTCATGAATCATGGGGGGAAATGATGTAATAGGGGGAATTTTTTTAGTTTTTAAAAACCAAGAGAGGAATTTTATTTTGGTATTTTAAAATTGAATTCCCCTTTAGTATTCTTAATTTTTGTGACATGTGGCTAGGGGGAGGCTGAAAAACTCTTCTCTTACTCTCTTATTTTTAACCTCTTTGACCCGTGATGATTAACGGTGTTTTTCCTCATTGTTTAAGGTATACTTATCTTCTTCTACTTCTTCTATTATACTCATCCCTTTCTAGCCATAGATTTTAGTATCTCTAGGATAAGGTTTGGTAATTATTCCACCAAATAATAGTGTAATTGTCTCGATATGAAGGGGGATTTGGTGTGGAATAGCTAAAGGGGGTCCTAAAAGCATATAATCACAAGCTTTCATGAGATTTTAGTGAGGTATATCACTGATTTGTTTTATTTATTGTTTTATATTAATTTTGGTTAAATCAATGAATAAGATGAAGTGAGAAATTTGAGATTCTGTATGATAGAGGTCTAGGTAGATATCAGGGGTGGTGCACACCATGTATGGACCACAACCCCAGTATCCTAGAGACAGTACCTTACTTTATTACATTAGAATAGATACAAGACTCAAATCCCAAATGACCGACCATTTTAGAGGATTTGGAAACCATGTTACATACATGAAACATACATTACAATTGAAACTATAAATACAAGATAGTCAATCCATTGAGAGCACCAATATTCTCATAGCTTAACCCTGAATATCAATCGTAATATATATCTTGGAATACTAACAAAAATAAAATATAAGAAAGGGGTGAGCTCAGATTCTTAGTAAGGGAAATTGTACAATAAAAGCTATTATGAATAAATAATCATAAACATTATGTCAAGGTGTATTACTGAAACACATTCCATTTAAATATAATCTTGAGAATAAAATTACAATAATAAATGAAAATAAAATAATTACATATAAATAATCACATAGATATTCTACTAATTAAATAATAAAATGGAATATCAATAACTAATCTCATAATAAGAGAATACATAATGATGGACATCATAAAAATACCATCAAGGCTTCAGCCAAGACACCATACATAAATGGGTAAGACATCAGCTAATACCCAAACTAGTTTTTATCATGAGACCTACTGATGAATCAATGGGCTATAGATGTCCCTATCTATCATTTACTAAGTCCAATGAATTCCTCAAATGAAAAGGTTGAAATAGAAACAACATAAACATTCATATTGAAAAACTAGCATATGAAATGTGAATACTTTAACCATAAACTATTATTGGTATCAAAATAGAACATCCATAGTAAAAATGATCACAAAACCTTAAATAAAATATGGTATATGGTATCATAATATATCAATATAAATCAAGTATAATATCAAAAAAATTATTTTTACATATATGAAAACAATCTAATAAAATCATTAAAAATTTCTTGAAAGAAATACCCCTTTTTAGTTTAAAATAATTTATTTAAAAGGCCTCAAAATTTTAAAAGGAAAATATTTTATTTTAAAAGAACCTTATAAACTTATAAAGGAAGATTCAAAATATTAATGTTTAATGATGGCCGAAAAATCCGCTCATGCGGTATAAGTTAAAATAACATTTCTTTTGTATTTTTGTCAGAAAATTCATAAAGTACCTCATTTAGAAAATGATTTTTTACTTTAAAACTGTTTTATAAAAAGTTGAACACAGGTAAAAATAATTTAAAATTTTATAGGATAATAGTAGAAATCATTTTGAAACCATTTTTTAGAAACATGTACATTTATGATAAACATTCCCTAGAATATACTTATGTATAAACAACCTTGAATAATAATAAGATTGTGAAATTAACCCTTACCACTTTATAATCAGTAGAATCGTATTACTCATGAAAGAAATAAAATTATATGGATATGAATATATCATAATATTCAAAATAATAATCATAAAATACATTCATTTTTAGTATATACACTACACAAAAGAAACAAGTATTGTATATGATATGTGTCCTACGAAAATAAAAGTGAGACAAAAATCCCTTACTATTAGAGTAACTTTTAAATCCTGATCCCCATGAAAGAATAAAATAAATTGAAACATTTAATATCACGAAATAAATTAAATCCATGTTATAACATTTCATATTTAAATATATACACTACACAATAATAACAAGTGGTGATTATCGCATATATCTCACAGAAATAAAGTGAGATGAGAAATCCATTACCTTGTACTTTCCTTTAGTTGAATGTCATTTAACCACATATATAATGGTTTAAAGAATTTTATTAATTTATAATATAACCATATCCATATTTATGATATAATATATGATCTTCTTATGTTTTTTGTTAACAATATTTTGTTATTACCCTTATTTCGGGTTATAACTACTTTATTTTCCTATGCATGTTTTGTCATATAAGTCCTATTTCTTAGCAATATGATATATTGATTTCATATAAAGAATAATATTAAGTTTATGAATATTATTTTTACTCATTATATACATTTTTATAATCATTATTGAATGGTCAACATGGAAAATGAATCTCATTGCGTCATGAAGATGGTAGGTTGTACATATGCACGAGCGATGATATCAATCCCTTAATGAAGAAAGGGTAAGGAATTAGTTTATATATTAATTATAAATAATAAATATCATGTAATATTTATTATTTATATCATTTTTATTCATAATTATACCCATCCAAATAAATTTTTGTTGAAAAACAAATTACACCATGACGTGGAGACGATAAGCCGTAAGTACGCACACGCGCTGCTTTTTTTTTTTTGTAGGATGGATAAAATATGGGATTTTGTTGTCCTATAATCATAATAAAATATAATAATATATATTTTAATAGATTTATTAATTTTTTATATAAACAACACATGAATAGAAAGTATAATAAGAAATGAACTTGAATGAGTTGGTAAAATAATTACCTCTTATTCGACTGACTTCCTTTAAATATCCTCTTAAGGGATTTAGAGTTGGTATTTTTGTAATAACAATACCAATAGAAATTGTATAAGGATTTTGGGAGGATAAATGGGTAGGGTTTGGTCAATATATAAGGCTCAAAATGGTGTGACGAAGTGAGGGAGGAGGTAACCTTTTACAATTGAGGTGAGAGGTACTTTTAGAAACTTTCAAAATATTAAATTTATATAAATTAATTTTCAAATTAAAATGGATAAAAAGTGATTTATTTAAAATATAATATGATTATGGGTATGAATAATCTCATAAAATAATTTTCATACTATTTTAGGTCACATTATTACCCTTTTCTTTTGGCTTTAACCCTTAGTTAAATCCTTCAACTCTTACCATGACAACTTGACATTTTACTCTATAAGGGTTAATATAGTTACTATAAACTGTAAAAATAACCATAAATGAGTCATGTATGAAAATTTAAACCTTATAGAACTAATTTTTATGGAATTTATATTTTTATAAATTTTATATCATTTAATAAAATATTATTTATTTTAAAACACCATTAATGTCAATTTTGACACTATTTATTACTTTAATTTTAAATAAATATCAATACTCAATATAAATTATAAAAAAATCCTTCAATAAATACCTAATATGTGTATGATATATATAAATTTAGTTTATGATGTTAATTATGTCAAATTGTATTTATTTTAATATTTTTAACATCATTTATTTGGTATTTTTATTAATTAAACAATTACTACATCATCATTGTGTAAACCTTTAAAGTAATTATTAATTTATTAAAAATTTAAAATAAATTATCATGATTAAGATAAAAATTTTATATTTAAAATTAATATTTATATTTGAATTTATAATCTTTATAAACATATATTAAAAATGACATAGTTATTAAAATTATGAGTATGGTATCTTTAAATTTTCTTTAAATAAAATATAATAAATATAATACTCTCATAAAAGTGGAATAAAAAGTTTATAATATCATAAAAAGGATTATTTTTATCTATTAATACTCATCCAATTAAATTTTTACATGTGTTAGTGTAATTTTCTAGTATTTATAATATTATTTTTACCCTTAATTAATCTATTTACTATTAACCGTGTTAACAAAAAAAATACTAAAGTTACAATTCATAATGAAAAAAAATATTTACATAATTTGTAAACTTTTATTATAAATATGGAATCCTTTTTTTCAAAATTAAAAATACATAATTTGCAGTAATTAATTTAAAATTAACCCCGTTGATGAAATGAGAAAAAAAGTTTTTAAAGAG
The DNA here is from genome assembly GCA_963277665.1 of Viscum album. NCBI lineage: Eukaryota > Viridiplantae > Streptophyta > Magnoliopsida > Santalales > Viscaceae > Viscum > Viscum album. The sequence continues at coordinate 1,205,017,792 of OY728131.1, read as the reverse complement.
AAAACGTTCAAAAGATTGAAATGTTTTTATATAAAAATTAAACTTTGTATTGATTACAATGACCAAAATTGAATTAAATAATAAATAATTGATCAAAATATTCTTTAAAACCAATAAAAAATTCAATTTAATGCTATGAATTACTTAGACTAAAAAGTTGTTTTCAATTAAAATACAATATTTTATTACAATTTATCAAAACATGAAACTTATCAGAAAAATACCAAAAATTAAATCAATGAAAATTTTTATATTCCATTTTAAAATAATAAGTTTATTTTTTCAAATATAATTTATAAAAGTATCAAAAATTGGATTTAAAATAGGTTCACTATTAAGAGACGATAAAACTACCTTTAGAAAAATATAGGTTTTTATGCCTAAAATTTGGTTTGTTCTTATATTATACCTATAAAATATATTATATGAATATAAAAAATATTTTATTTCATATATAAAAAATATATTTCATTAATTTCATTTACTAATTGTAATTAATTTCATTTAATAAGACAAAATGCATTTGGGAGTATAAAAATATTTCATTGATATTCAATTGGTTTATATTTTGGTTTCTAATTAATTGGTGACCATTAAATTTATATTATATTTTCATAAACTATATATTTTCCAAATTTAGTTAATACTATTCATAACTACTAATTTAATTGTTATGTTATAATGGTAACATTTAAATAATAATATTTTTTTGGTTTAAACTTTCTGTTGCGTGCAACATAATATATAAAAGAAATTGAATTTAAAAAGAGACATAACATAAAAATATTGGGGGTGTTACATTCTCCCATCATTTAATAATTTTTTTGATCACAATTTTAAATTTCACTTAAAAAATAAAATTTTTATACTTGAAAAATCCTTTTTGGGAAAACCACAATGAAAATAGGGTTAATAAAACATCCTCTTAATAAGAGGGAAAGAGAAATGAGAATGTCACCCCAAAATTAGAATTTTTAATAGGATAACATTAATGAGAAGTGAAAAACAGGACATGAAATAGAAATCTAACCATCAAGTTCTGAAGGAGAATGATATAGGACATGGTCATTATAAATTTAATCATAAAAAAACCGTAATTCTTATGATTAGTTAAAAGACTATTTATCTCTTAGTAATAAAAGTAAATGGATAACATTTTTATTCCAAAATACTTTTCGCAGAGTTGAGTAATTATATTACTACATGAACTAAGAAAATAAGAAAATATACTTAATTTATAGGTACAGTTTCATCCTTTAATCAATTCCCACCAAAATTCATATTTTTCTCCAAATGATGAGTATTTAAGATGATTTTTTTATTCATGAATAATTCAAATCAACATCCACAGATCAAAAAATCCACAATAACTATCTATTACACCTATCTTTATATATTAACTAAAACCAAAATGTTTAGGTTAATATAAGATAATTCCACAAAAATAATAAACCTTTATATGATTAAAAAAACTTTAATCTTGAAAATTCGACAGTAATACCCCAAGTTAAACATATATCATTTATAATATAACTATCCTTCCTAAAAAATATTGTAGACTATGACCCAAAAAATTTGAAGGATTTGTTCATATAGTATTCCAAATATCATCAATCACTTTTAATGTCTTATACCAAAAATTTAATTTCCCCTATCATATAATTTCCAAGATATTCTAACCATTTGCATAAATACCTTAATCATAATAAATCTACAATAAAATCATATTTGAATCCAAAATACAATTCAAATTTTATTCTTAAAAAATATTCTATTTACTTTAATCTTATAGAGATCATATTTCAAAATAACATTAATCACATAATCACCATATAATTTTCCAATCCCAAGGTTATCTATTTAATTAAAAAAATTTCCCTAAAATAAAAATAAAATTTATCCATTAGATATTTTAATTAAGAAAATGTCATGCTAACTAGGACTTCACATAGGCTAGTGGTAGGCATTTTACCCTTCCCACTCTTCTGTTTTGGGTTCAAACCCCCTGGTATTTCTTGAAATAATGAGTTTTCACCTCACACACATGTGTTCCTTTTTCTAAAACTATATTATTATAAATTCAAAAATAAATATAACGTAAATACTTAAAATAAGGTTAATCACTAAATAGTCTTTTAACTAATGGTTTGAATACAACCCAACACATAAATAATTTATTTATTTATTTCCACATAGGTCCTTCCTTGGTCTAGAGTTTTTCATATAGAAGAGGGAATTGAGTCAAAAAATTACTAGGTTCCACACATTTAAGTAAATGAACTACAAATGAATTCTTAGGATGCATTTTATTTTCTTCCATTGTACTCTTCATTTTTATTAAAAAATTCTTTTCTTTAAGACCTTATTTTCCAGACATAAATCATTCATTCATTTTTTTGAGAATTTTTTTTGGGTTTCTCCTTCCACATTTATTGAATGATAGAAATATAACCTTCTTTTCTCTAAGGTCTACACCATTGGGGATATTATAAAACTCAATCCTTATCTTCTTTGGTGATTTTGGGATTTGGTTATAGTATATGTTGTTGATCATATTTTAAAAAAACTAATTAGGCATGAACATGACATATTTCACTCCTATCAACATCCCATTTGGTTTCTCATCACTACCACCTTGTACATCATGCAAAATTTTAACATGAATCCTTTAGGTTCTATCCATTGACTAAAACCATAAAACATAGTGTGAGTATCAACATTTAGAGTTATAAAAACATAGAATCATTTATTAAATATCATGACACCTTGTTTTCAATCTAAAAAACCTTAGGGTTAACCTTGGGGTATTAATTTTCATCATATATTCAAATACTTCAGAATGGTTTGTAAATAAAATATGAATTATCCTAAGTATATCCCATGGTAGTGTCAAAATAGGTGCATAGTAAGGCCCACTGTCATGTAACAAGTTACGCTGAGTCATCTCTAATGCACCTTGTCAAAGTTGTTACCCCTAGGTACATCTGTTCTTGAACTACATCCACTTGTAGTATTCAGACAGGGATGTATTTCTAGGAATACCCAAATATCTCTACCTTACCAAAATTTTAGTATATTCTTATATACTTATCCTCAAAGTCTATAATAGGGTTATGTTCCCTAATATATGTTTTATAAATCTAGTTTCCAAGGTGTCTACTAAACTTCCTATGATAGAAACTATAATAACCCTGACCCTAGTATCTTGGAGTCAGTTCCTTACTTTATAACATTGGAATAGATACAAGACTCAAATCCAAAAGGAACAATGAATTTAGTAGTTTTGGAAACAAAATTACATACTTGAAACATACATTATAATTGAAACTATAAAATAAAACATAGTCAATCCTTCAAGATCACCAATATACTCCTAACTTAACCCTACATATCAATCATAATATAAATATTATAATCTTTCGAAAAATAAAACATAAGAATGGGGTGAGCTTAGATGTTTAGTAAGGGTATGCATTCAACAGAAGATATTACGAATAAATTATCATAAACATTACAACAAAGTGTATAACTGAAATAAAAGACATTTAAACATAATCTTGATCATAGTATGGAAAGAATAAATGGAAATAAAATAATTACATATAAATAATCACAAGGATATTATACTAATAGAATAATCACATGGAATATCAATAACCAATCTCATAATTAGGGAATGCATAATGTTGGACATCATAACCATACCATCAAGGTATCAACCAAGACACCATAAAAAATGGGTAAGACATCATCCAATACCTAGACTAGTTTTTATCATGGGATATAATGATGCATCAAGGGTCTATAGAGGGCCCCTCCCATCACTTAAAAATTCCAATTAATTTCTCATATGAAAAGGGTGAAACATAAAAAACATAAACATTCATACTGAAAAACCAGCATATGAAATGTGAATAATTAAACCATAAATAATAAATGGTATCAAAATTTCACATCCACAGTCAAAATGATCATAAAACCTTTAATAAAATATTGTATATAGTATCATAAGCGATCAAAATCAATCAATTTCTCATGGGATATAATGATGCATCAAGGGTCTATATAGGGCCCCTCCAATCACTTAAAAATTCCAATTAATTTCTCATATGAAAAGGGTGAAACATAAAAAATATAAACATTCATACTGAAAAACCAGCATATGAAATGTGAATAATTAAACCATAAAAAATAAATAGTATCAAAATTTCACATCCACAGTCAAAATGATCATAAAAACTTTTATAAAATATTGTATATAGTATCATAAGTGATCAAAATCAATCAAGAATAAGATCTAACAAAGGATGTTTACATAGATGAAAATCCACTAATAAAATCATTAAAAATTTCTTTAGAGAAATACCCCTTTTTTTACTTTGAAATCATTTATTTAAATGGGAATGAAAATTTAAAAGGGAAATATTTTATTTGAAAATAACCATGTAAAATTTTAAAGTAATATTTAAAACATTAAGGTGTAATGATAGAAAAAAAAATCCGCTAACGTTGTATAAGTTAAAAAAACCTTCCTTCCATATTTTTGTTGAAAAAGTCACGAAGTACCTCATTTGGAAAATGACACAAAGATTAATTTCGAAAAATATTATAAAAATTTGAACATGGGTAAAAATAATGTATTTTTTTAGGATAATAGTATAAATAATTTAGAAAACATTCTTTTTAGAAACATGAACATGGATGATAAATATTCTCTAGTAGATATATATAAACAACCCCGAATAATAATGAAATTGTGAAATTAACCCTTACCAATTAAAAATAAGTAAAATAGTATGCACCATGAAATAAATAAAATTATATTGATATAAATATACCATAATATTCATAATAATACTAATAAAATACATTCATGGGTAGTATATACACCACACAAAAGAAACAAGTAGGGTATAATGCATGTGTCCTGCATAAATACAAATGAAACAAAAATCCCTTACTACTAGAGTAACTTTTGAACCAAGATCCCCATGAAAGAATAAAATCAATTGAAAAATTTAATATCATTAAATAAAGGAAATTAATTATATAACATTTCATAGGGAAAAATATACTCTACACAACAAGAATAAGTGGTGATTATCACATATATCTCATAGAAATAAAATGACACGAGAAATCACTTACCTCATACTTTCCTTTATTTTAATGTGATTTAAACTCATGTATAATGGTTTAAATCATGTTATTAATTTATAATATAAAAATATCCATATTTTTTATATCATATATGATCCTATTATGTTGTTTTATTAATAATATTTCATTATTACCCTCATTTTGGGCGTTAACTACTTCATTTTTCTATGCATGTTTTGTCATGTAACTCCTATTTCTTATGTATAAGAAATTTTTATTTCATATAAATAATTATATTAAGTTTAAATATATTTTATTTAAACATTATATACATTTTTATAATCATTATTGAATGGTTAACATGAAAAATAAATCTCATTGCATTGTGGAGACTGTAGACCGTACGTACGCACAAACGATGGTATCATTCCCTTAATGGTGAAAGGGTAAGGAATCAGACAATATATTAATTACACATAATAAATATCATGTCATATTTATTATTTATATCCATTTTATCCACCATTATACCCATCTAAATAAAGTGGTGATGAAAAACAAATTACACCACGGTGTGGAGACGGTAATCCATACGTACACACGAGCGATACTTTCGTTTTTCGTAGGATGGATAAAAGGTTGTATATGGTTGTACCATAATTATAATAACATCTAATAATATATATGATAATTTATTTATTAATTTATTATGTCAAAAATACATGAAGAATATGTAAAAGAAGAAATGAACTTGAATGAGTAGGTAAAACAATTACATCTTCTTCGATTGAATTCCTTTAAATCTATTCTTAATGGATTTAGAGTTGGTATTTTAGAGTCAAAGAGACTAAATAATTTGTATAATGATGTTTGGAGGATAAATGGGCAGGTTTTGGTAGATCTATAAGTCTTAAAGTGATGTGAGGAAGTGAGGGATGAGGTTCCCTTTTATAATTGTGGTGAGAGGCACTTTTGAAAACTTTCAAAGTATTAAACTAATATAAATTAATTTTAAATAAAAAATGGTTCCAAAGTGATTTAATTCAATTATAAGATGATTATGGATCTAAATAATCTCATAAAATAATTTTTAGAAAACTTTATTTCACATTATTACCCTTATCTTTTGGACTTAACTCTTAGTTAAACCGTTTAACTCTTATCATGACAACTTGACTTTTTTACTCTTTAAGGGTTAATATGGTTATTATAAAATGCCCAAAAAACCATAAATGAGTAATGGATGAAATTTTTAACCTTAAAACACTCAGTTTTTGGAATTTTTAATTTTTAATAACTATATTTATTTTAATAAAATATTATTTGTTTTAAAATATCATTAATATCTATTTTGACATTATTCATTACTTAACTTTTTTTAAAAAAAAATTTAAGATAAATTAAAAAAGCTTTAATAAATCCATAATATATCTATATTATCTATAATTTTCTTGTATTATATTAATTATATCAAATTATATTTATTTTAATATTTTTAATATCATTTATTTGGTATTTCCATTAATTAAAATTTTTTCACGTCATCATTGTGTAAGCCATTAAGGTGATTATTAATTTCTTAAAAATTAAAAATGAATTACTAAGAAAAATATAAATATTTTAGATTTCAAAATATTATTTATATTTGAATTTATCTATTGTATAACCCTCTATTAAAAATGATATAGTTATTAAAAATATGAGTATGACATCTTTAACTTCTCTTTAAACAAAATATAATAAATGTCATACTATCATACAAGTGGATACAAAAGATTATAATCTCAGAAAAAAGATTATTATGGTAAACAACTACTCATCCAATTAAATTTGGAAAAGTTTTAGGGTAATGTTATAATATTTATAATGTTATTTTTTACCCTTAATTACTCAATTTACATTTAACCGTGTTAATAAAAAAATACTAAAGTTATAATTCATAATGCCAAAAAATAAAAGAAAAATATTTACACAATTTGAAACTATTGATTAGAAATATAGAATCTATTTTTAAAAATTCAAAACACATAATTTATAGTAATTAATTTAAAATTTACCCTATTGATAGAATGAGAAAACATATTTTTAAAGTGAAAACATTCAAAAGATTGAAATATTTTTATATCCAAATTCAATGTGGAATTGATTACAATGAACTAAATTGAATTAAATGATAAAAAATTTATCTAATTATACTTTAAAATAAATCAGAAATATAATTTATCACTATAAATTATTTAAATGAAAAATCTATTTTCAATTAAATATAATATTTTATTACTATTCATCAAAGCATGAAACTTATTAGAAAAATACCAAAAAATAAACTAATGTAAATATTTATATTTTTATTTAAAATAATAAGTTTAATTTTTTCAAATATAATTTATAATAGTGTCAAAAATTGGATTTAAAATAGGTTCTCCATTAAGAGGTGGTAAAACTACCTTTAAAAAAATATAGGTTTTTATGCATAAAATTGAGTTTGTTCTTATGTTATACCTATAAAATCTATTTGATGAATATAAAAAATATTTTTATTTAATATATAAAAAAAATATCCAATAATATCATTTCCTAATTTTAATTAATTTAATTTATTAAGACAAATTTCATTTGGGAGAATAAAAATATTTCCTTTATATTCAATTGGTTTATATTTTTGTTTTTAAGAAATTGGTAACCAATGAGTTCATATTATATTTTAATAAAACATATATTTTCATAAGTTAGTTAATACTACTAATAATTTCTAATTTAATGGCTTGGTTATATTGATAACAATTAAATAATAATATTTAGTTGTTTTTTAACCTCATTGTTTCATGCAACGTAAGCTATCAAAGAAATTGAATTTAAAAAGAGACATACTATAAAAATATTGTGGTGTTACACACCATTTTTCTCAAGGTTTAGGCAATATAGTATGTCATATTGAGTAATTAATTAATTATTACCTAACTATTAAATATTTAATTAATATTGGTTTAATGTGAGAATTCATTAAAGTGTTTTATAATTGATTAAAGTGGGTATATAATGAATTTTGGGCCTCATGTTGATGGAAGATGGATGATTGGGCTTGGATGGGATTTAGAGATGGTGTTTGGGAATGGATTAAATGAGATAAATCTAGTTTAAGGTAGCTGTTCTCTAATTTATCCCTAAGTATAATCTTGTTTTCAATGTTTGTGTCATGTACAATCACACCAACCTAACATGCCCTTGACCCAGACATTAATAAATGATTTATAGCTCTATTTAAAGTGGAAATAACCTTGTTTGGGATAAAATAGATCCATTGATAAATGTGAATCCTAACCCTTTAGTCACTAAGTGAGTCCTTCCTTGAACTAATGAAATGGGAAATGTTGGAGGAAACCCAAGTGGTTCCATAATTGAAATTGTGATATAGTAATATAAAAATAGATACCCTAGAATGATCCTTAGGATAAAACTATGTAATAAAAATGGGTTATAATAGTGGTATCCCTAGGTTGGTATGGGTAGATACCTTGGATTGGTGAGTGGTGCTTTTAAAAAGAAAACTAAAATGTCAAGCTTGGAAATTAATATGACTTGACCAGTTAATGAATAGTGAACTGTGTATGACATGGTTAATGATTTAATGATTAAATTATAAAAATGTTATAGGGAAAGATGTTTTTCCCCTGGGTGATGGTATTTTAAAAAGGCTTTGGGGGCACGATGCGGTTCCCCTTGGGTGATGATGTTCTAAAAAGGTTTTGGGGTAGGATGTGGTTTCTCTTGGGTAATAACATTATAAAATGATTTTAGGGTAGGGTGCAGTTCCCCCTGGATGATCATATTGTAAAATAGTTTTGGGGAAAGATGTAGTTCCCACTGGGTGAAGATATTCTAAAAATGTTCTGAAGTAGAACGTGGTTTCCTCTGGGTAATGATGTTTTAAAAGGTTATGTGGATCGATGTGGTTCCCTCTTTGTGATTATATTCTAATAATGTTTTCAGGAAAGATGTGGTTCCCCCTAGGTGGTTATATTCTGAAAAGGTTCTAGGGTGGGGTATTGGTAACCCCCTGGGTGGAGATCATTCATGTTTAGAGACTTCCATCACTGGATGTTGCATGTATGGTTGATCCTAGGTGTCAACTTAGATCCTAAAGAATGATAATGATTTATTTATTTATTAATTTAGATATTTATTATGGAACACCATTATTAAACTTTTTCAGAGTATAAATACTTATGGAAACTATTGGTGGTAGTCTATTCAGTTCTATTCACACCCCTCCTAATAATTCTTGACACTTTGGTACCCAAATATAGCTCATGTTTGGAGGTGTAGGTAGGGAAGAGGCCCAATTTTTGGTCATTATACAGGATAGATGGTATGTAGTTAGAAAATGGGATTAGGATATAACTTGAGACCAGGTTATGGTTTTAGTTATTTTCTTTTGTTATGAGTAGTATATTATCTTCCATTTGGAGATATTGTTAGTGTATACTTGACTTATGTGACATTATAGTTGGTTTATTTTGCTATAGAATGTGATATGTTTATTTTTTTTGTTTTGTATGTATAAAAAATTTATTTTATTCCATTGAATGTTATGATGATTGGTTGTATTTTATTTTTATTTCTTTTTTCTACACTAATATGAGGGTATAGTCTCTCTATGGTAATACATTAGACCCTTATAGCTAGTCAAAAGCCTTTTTTATTAGAGTAGGAATGCCTGAGATAATTTTTTAACTCTAATACAATTACTATAGAGTGAGTTAGGTTAGGACATTACACCTATGAACAACCCATAATACTAAACAAACAAATTAAATATCAAACATAAATGTCAAATGAAGTGAACTCTAATCAACCAATTACAATAAAAAGTAATTATAATGCATAAATGTATAATATCTCATACATATGCATAAAAAAGAACAAAAACATAAAAAAAATAAAATATCTTGAAATAACCCCCAATAAAAAACCCTAGGGAAAGGTGGGATATCATATATGAAACTCTTGTATGCCTCCACAATTTGGTATGAACTCTATGAAAACTCCTATAAACACCACTAAAATAATAAACTCAGGGTTACTCTATATATGTATCCCTAGAAATATGTATAATTGTGAGATGAAGATACTCATTTTCACATGCAAGTTTAAGAATTTATACTCATAAAATCCATCACAATATAGAGATATTAACCAAAATAAATTGTATAAATCCAATGGTGATATTACATAAAAACTAATTTATATATGAATGTTATCTTATATCATAGTATAAAACATATTCTTGTTGTATTATATGACATACATGAAATCAAGACATATCTTATGTCTTGGTTTGGGATATCAAATGGCGAAATATAGAGATATCACTATTGGAGTTATGCCTTAAATTCATATATATATATATATATATATGATGTATTCATGCCAATATTACAGTGTAGGATATTGATATTTCATATGGTAAGATATATAGAAATTAAGGCATGAAATATTTATTGGTTTAAATATATAGTTCAATACAATATAGTGATATTATAGTAATTCCATTCCATGGAAGTATAACATTAGAAGGATTAATGTTAGAATCTCCTTAATATTTTCCATCATTAATTAAGTGTTTTATATGATGGGAGAATAAGATTCAATTGAAGGTATCATGGGGTTGTGATCATTTATATTTAATCACACATTTTATAATGCATGAGTAAATGTATCACACATGAGGAGTGAACTCAAGGTATTATATAAAGAGAAAATCATCATGAGACAATGATCATCCAAAATTTCCCTTAGATTAGTAAATTATCTTCCATTATCATAGATATCTTCTTTATTCTCCCATAGACTTTGTGAGGTATTAGTATATCATGTGACATATGAGGGTCTTTCCCATGTTACGGGTGTTGCATCTTCAAGCTGTGGATATACCATAGAGGAGAGAGCCTGATGATTTCCTCTTGGTGAACTTTATTAATCATGGATGATGATAATGGTTGTATCTCTTTTGTGTAAGGTATAAAAGTAGTTTTTCATTTTATTATGTATGATTTTGGTTTCAAAACATGGTGGATCTTGGGTTTATGGGTTTCTATTTGTTTTCACTACTTAGATTAAGTGTCAATATATCCTAATTAACCCATTAAAGGTATGAAAGTAGAGGATAAATGGTTATATGATTCCCAAGATCTCTTACGCATGAACGATGATAAAGTGTGGATCTCTACCTCGAGGATCCATTACAAATTAAAATAGTCGTATAGACTAAGTATTGGAGAAATGAAGTGATTTGATAAGTTCATATGGATTTTGGGTTGGACATATCTATATGAGGAAAGATACTACCACCCCAAAAATGGTATCAGAGCCATGCCCTATTGTTTGATTCTAAAAATCATTTTCTGAGAAATGAAGTGAAAGGATTTTATATTGGATTCATATTTTATATTGTTAAAAATTATGAGAAATTTTTATGTGGTTCCTCTTATGATATTTGATATCATAAGTTTTATTATAGTTGTTCCCTATGATATGGGATATCGTAGGTCGTAACACAATTCACTCTTTGATTTTATACACATTATAGTGTACGATATGGGGTACCATATCCAGTGATAACATCATTCCATGAATAAAAAATAGAGCATCATATCGTAAATATGATATAGTGGATATCATAATCCACTATAAGAAAAATAGTATTTAATGATAATTTTAATCATTGCTAAATGATTTATGGTGCTTTCTAAAAATAATTGTGAATTTCTATATTGGTAATCATTTAACGATGTTTTTTAAAACCGTTTCAAATAATTTAGAGGAGGATTAAACCATCGCTAAATGATTAGTGGTAGTTATTTTATTGATTTTTTTAAAATTTAAAATTTTAATTTTTTATTATAGATACATTTTTTTAAATTTATATAATTTGAAATTATTTAAAATGTTTTTATTTATTTATTTTCTATTTATTTTAATATTTTTTATACATTACAACAACTTCCCAAATTATCACTCATCTTTACACTACTCTTACTCATTCTCACTTAACTCTCTAAGTATTAACCACTACACCAAATGTGTTTACATGTATTAATATGAAAATACATATTATTTGATTTACTTATTTCATTATTATTTTATAGTTGATAGAAAATTCCCAAGAGGTCACTCATCTTTACACCACTCTCACTTATTCTCTCTTGAATCTCTAAGTATTAATCATCACACCAAATCAATTTACATGTAATAATATGTTAATAAATGTTATTTTACCTATTTGACAAATAAAACACATTATATTAATAACCAATGGATAAAATTACAAATTTATAATGATTTATTAATTATAATTAAATTCATTAATAATAAGTAACTCAAAGATAAATAGTAATAATTAATTAAAAATTAATTAATAATAAAAATAAAGTAATTAATTAATAATTAAAAATTGATAGGTATTTAAAATATTAAATAATATTTAATTAATAATTATAAATAATTAATAATTAATAATTGGTAATTAATCATTAATAATAGATAATTAATAATTAATAATTAATAATTATCAATTATGAATTAAAAATTAATAATTAAAAATTAAAAACTAACAATTAAAAATTAACAATTAAAAATTAACAATTAACAATTGGCAGTTAATAATTAAAAATTAGTAAAAAATTATTAATCAATAATAAATACATAATAATTAGTAATTGAAATTTGGGTATTAGCCTAGTGGTAAGGTATTCCTATAATACCACATCAAAACAGGGTTCAAATCCTGTCAGTCTCTATTTATGGGGGGTTAAATCAGAAAGGTGTGTTGATGGGGGAAGAATGTGCGGAGGGTGCCCTTTATAGTGGATGGATGATTCCAATGGGTGGAATACCAGACAACATAGATGGTATGGTGCTGGACGATGACAAGCTTACCAGGTAGTGGAAGGTGATGTCGACGATGGGCATTGATGATGAGACTATATTTCTGGGCGAGGTGACTACTGTAAATGATGAAGATCGACTTGGGATGGGCGATACAGTTAGTGGTGGGTGACACCAATGACGGGCCATGATGGTGTAAACAACGCTACTAGGTGTGGAAACGACCAAAATCGAAGGCACTGCTGACATAACGATAGGATGGGCACAACTGGTGGTACAAGGTCAGCAAGGGTGTTGTGCATGGGGTATATTTGACCTAGAGAGGGCTTGGGCCTATGGTACTCTTGTAATGGGGTTTAATACCCCGCTGAGCCTACAATGACCATGTAATGGGATCCCTCTACCTAGAATAAGAAAGGGTGCCTCTGTTTCAATAAAAATGGAGGACTTCCCCTACCTTTAAAAAAATTATATTTAAAAAAATTATATTTAAAAAAACAATTAACAATTATTAATTAATTTAGTTTTTAAATAACTAATAAATAATAATATAAAATTATTATTAAATAAAAATTAACTATGAATAATTAATTAAAATTTTAAATAATAAATAATAAAAAATTATAAATAATAATTATTACATAATAAATAATTTATAAATAAAAAATAAAAAATAATTGTTTACATGTAATTAAAATTGTAATTAATTATTATTATTAATTTTAGGAAATATTTTAAATAAAAAAAGTTAAAATAAAATAAAATTTCCCATTATTTAGTGATGGTTTTAACCCTCCATAAATGAGAGTGATTTTTAACAAATCGTCGTGAATTAATGACAGTTTTCTAAAACCACCGCTAAAAAAATAAAAATGAAATATTTAGCTGTAATTTTAAAAATTACTAGTAAATGATATTTTCCCTATGATGAGTAGTGATATCTTAGATTCCAAAGGTTTTAATAATAAGCATTATTGTAATCCATGATAGTCACGACAACCGTAAGCATTGAGTTATTCTTATACAGTGGTCGGTTAATATTATGCATGGCCCATCATAAGACATGACAGTTGAGCGATGCTTGGTTATTCCTAGGCAGATCACCACATTCTTTTATTTCCTTTCTTAAACCATGTAATAAGTCATGATAGATACAACACACTAAGTTAATATCACATATGCCTCACGAGCACTTATTTAATCCCATACTTGGGCTTATCGTAGGCCACTTTGTGGGTTAATCTCACACAATTCCTCATGCTACATGTTTTATATTACAAAAGCCTTATTATTAGTCATATTTTATGATAAATAAGCACTCACTCCGACTATTTCACAAAATATATCACACCTGATGATATAAGGATATTTTTGAATAGGATATGCATAGAAAAATTAGATTTTTCAATATTTCAATTTAAAATAGAATTAAAAGGTTTATAAAATGTTTATAAATTATATTAAAATGAATTTGGGGATAGATTTTTTTAATTTATAAAGTGGTTATAAATTAATTAATTATAATTTTTTATACTTAAGTATTAATTGGTTTTGAAATATTTAATAAATAAAGATCCATAATATCAAATATTAATATTTGATACTTTTTAAAATTATGTAGCATGACTTATAATTTGAATATAAATGGTTATATATATATATATTATATGTAATTTATAAAATTTTTATAAATTAAAAAATATTGTAGAATATAAAAGGATTTATATTGAGATTATTAATTATTCACAATTATTTTATTTGAATTATTATAATTAAAAAATTTCTTTTTTGAGGAAATTATTTAAGCTATATCAAAAAGGGTTTTGATAATTAATTTTATCAAGGTTTAAATAATATAAATATATGATATTTAGAATATGTAAATAATTTACATAATATAATTTAAGTATAAATTTTTTATATTTCATTTAATATCATATGTTTAAGTAAAATTACATATAATGAATAATATGAAAGAGTTTATATATGATATAAATATAAATTTCTTATATTTTTTTAATTACATAATGTCTATAATATCTAGATAAATTATAAAAATTTTATTATTAGAATTATTTATGAATTGGTCATAAATTATTTATCATTTATTTAAATTTTTGAATTGTTCATTTATTTAATTTATTCCTGGGATTATTTATAATTATAACTGTTATATTTTGACTTGTTATGTATGCATTAGTTTAAATGATAAACTCTTTTTTAAATTATTATAAATTTATATAAAGAGTTACCTATAAGGTATGATAATGGACTTAGTTTTCTTCTACCTTTAATCTGGCTTATCCATGAGTTGTTTTAAGAGTTACACACCAATATGGTTTGAACATATTTATTTGGTGGAAGTAATATGATTCTAAACTAAATCATTAGAAACATGAATACATAAAGGGAATACATGAATTAATATGATGATATTAAATCCCGGTTAAATAATAATAAGTGTTAGACTCCTTCCAAAGTAAGCATATGTTAAGACCTAGACCATTAAACCAATAAGGTTCTGCTAAATCAGGGTGCCCATGGATTATCTTGTACAAGGCATGATATAAATAGATTACCCTAAGAGTTAGGTAACCAAACCCATCTGCCAGCTTTGGGTTAAAATTACCTGGAAAACCCTTAAGAAGGAGACCAGAGAAATGATATTGAGTTTATCCATATGATGGATGGGGAAAATAGTTTTCCACTCAACCATCGAAAACTAATATATGGTAATATTGGGAAAATACCCTCTATAAATAAAAAAATGGTGAGATTAATGTCAAAGAAGCCTTATTTCTTAGTGAAATATAGATCTTGACTCATTAATAGATGTGATGGATTCAAAAGGGGTCATCATTTTAATGGGAACACATTTAATAAAATTACATTTTAAATGAATGAAAACTGATACTCATCCAATAAATTTTTTTTTGTAGATAAATGCCTTCATCATCACCATCATCATCAAACATAACTTTGAGATCATCCCTAAAGAAAGAAATAACTTAATGTAAACAAATTATTAGAATGGTGTACAATAATTAATAATTGTTCTTAAAAAAGGAAACTTTTATGTGTTAGAATAATAAATTCTAGAGTAAACAATATTTTAAGTTGTTCAACACTTGAATCTTGGTGCTTATGAGAATTATTTAATCAAGATTTTATTAAGGCTCGTTCTGATTAATTAATTATTATTTTTTGTTTTCATTGATAAAAATGTTCCAATAATGTGGATGAGTTCTGTAAATTTTTACCCAATTTTCTTAAAGTGTTGAGGATAGATGATCCAGGAAGGTGATATCTAGGTTCTGGTGCTGTGTTGATAGTATAAGTGGGTAAAATTTTAAACTAAAAGAAGAAAATTTATGTGGAAATTCTAAAATTTTTTCTTTAGAATAACTAGTTTATGATAGTGATCCAATGGTAAAACCAATAATGAAAGTATATGATTCTAGAGGATGAAATTTTCCTAGATATCTGAAATGTTTTAATAAAATCCATGGGATGTATATGCTAGGTACTAGTGTTATATAAATCAATTCATCAGTTTTGAAAGGTATATAATACCAAATTTATACTTTACAAATGTTTTGAGTATACAGAAGTTCAAAATCAATGTAGGAATTAATAAATCTTGTATTTTTTAATAAAATGGTGAAGCACAAGGTTGATAAATCATGGAATTGAACATAAATCAATATATCAAACTCATATAGATCTTATAAAATATGTGTATCTTCATCTTATTTATCTTATATGATAATGGAAGTTATTTACTAACAAAATATTATTATGAACAATATAAAATAATGGATTCAATATATATGGTTTATGATTCATCATATTCTATAACATATAAGAAAATAATATAAGGGTAAAAAGTGCTTTATCCAAGATATTTTTTTTATCCCGGATAAATTTTTTTATCAAGATGTTTGTTATAATATAAGAAATTGAGATTCCACCACCATTAATTTCTTATTTTAAAGAATAGTATTATTTTCAAGGAAAATACTCCAAACACATAAAATAACATATATGATATGGAAATAATTGTTTGTTTGTTAAATATTTATACTAAGATGAAATATGTCTTATTTTATAACACAAAGAAGTTTCTGTATCTTAGCATGATATTCCGAAGAGGATACTATTCCTAAGAGATTAGTGAGAGTATTTTGGACTTAAGAAACTCAAAGTTAACAAATAAAAGATCACACAATTCTGATTTCAAATTTAATATCAATTAATATCCTAAATAATTTTAGGATATGTTGGTAAAGTGATAATGTAATTAGAAAAATTAGTTACCAATATATTTTAATGAAAAGGTTTTATATAAAAGGTTCCAATAATAAAGATGATAAACTTAGAAAGATTTCTAGGTAGGAAACATAAGTTTTTAACAACATAACATTTTATGTTGTGAAGTTAAAGGGTTTTAATACCATGTGTAAAGAGTTAAACATTAGGAATTTGATTCATAAGTATCACAATTATTTAAATAGGATTTATTCATAGATGTTACTCAATAAATAGTTGAGTGGGAGGGTTAGATGGTTACATAGTTATATCACATAGATTACATAGAGAATTAGCGAGTTCAATAAAACCCCTAAAAGTGCAGTAAACATATGTTTGGTCTGATAGTTTATCATATATTATATGTTAGATAATCACTTATGTATGGTTTTGTTAAAATTATAAAAAGAATTTAAGAATTTAAATGTATCATTTTATAAAAAATAAAATCTACACTTTATCATTATTTAATGTTGACAACACACACATATATACTGATATATGTATCATGATGTGAAATTATAATTGACCTCTCAAAGTATGACTTTGAGTTATCCATGATTGATGATCTTCATGGAGTATTATAGTTTATGATGAAATGTTAAAGTTAGTATGAGTATGATTCTTGTATCATGATACAAAATATGCTCCTGCAGTACAAAACAAGTTTTTTGTGCTGGATGACCCATAAAGTATACCACATGAAATTCTATACACTATTCTTTTGGTATACTAGGGGTTCATATTTCATATTTTGAGTCTCCAATATCAAAGGTTATTGAGATACCTAGAATGAGAACCTTTATAATTTGATAAATTTCTTATACAAGCCTTGAGTCTTAGATAATAAAGGGTGATTGAGTATGTTTCTGACCATGTCATTTGTTGGAGATTAACCAGGTTGATATTTTTCTACTTGTATAATGATCATGACATACGATCCCTCAATTGATATAGATTAAAGAAGTGTACAAGCATACCCATATAGTATATATTATGTGATTATCTACCAAGTGAGGGGAATGTGATGTGATCACATATAAATATGAAGTACATGTGATGTATTTATTGACATAGTCATTTTATACTCAAAGAATCAAGAACATATGAGTTAGATATATGGTATTGACATAAAATATAATAAAATTGGGTTTTTGGTCATTTTTTTATTTTTAACATCGGTTAACAAGTGAAATCATTTTAAGCGATGTTTCAAATAACTTTCTTACAATAATTATTTTTACTAATATAAAAAAAACTTTCGTATTGGTTATATTAATAACTGATGTTGAAAACCCTTATAAAATAAAAAATCAGGGAACATTCCATGTCATTTATTTTATAATCTATGTGGAAAATATTTTTTATCTCATTTATAATAATAATCACTAAAAAAAATGATTTTTTCTTAAAAAAATTTATAAAAAAATATAATACCCAAACTTATAATATAATAAAAATATAGAAAAAAATATTGTATTAGAACATCTACTACAATTATATAATAACTATTTACATTACTACTTTATTAAAATTAATTCAAATTTAAAATTTTATAATAAAATTAAAAAATCTACATTATAGATATAAATAGAAAATTTAAAACTAAATAAAACTTGTAAAATAATCATCCCATGCTCTCTATGGATGAGATATACCATTTCAATTATATGGGTGAGGATCATCATAAAGCTAAAAATTAAAAAGATACTATTCAACATTTATTCTCAATATAATTATATGATTACTAAGAAAGAGAGATGATAAAAAACCATATCGAAAGTTATAGCTATTCTAGTTGTAATTATTTCATACATAAATATAAAAACATAATACCTATATTCAAATAATCCTTACATATGATGAAAATTATGTTTCAAAATAATGTATAAATTGGAAATAACATTTTAAGTATCTACTAGATTTTATTTCTTGTTAAATAAGTCACCTTTGAGCATAGATAATAGATATTTTCCATTATTCTTATATAATGGTTATATTTATTCCATTAACTATTTAAAAATGATAATCATGAAATAAAATAAAAATTTATCTTAATATATAATCATTAAAATAATTAAACTTATTTCTCTAATGTTTCTTTAAAGTTTACCTGCACATCATCGTGTACCATGTATGGAGCATGACTAGTAAGAAATGTTTTCTTATGAAAAAAAACTCCCAACATCAAATGAATACTGATATAAAAAAATATAATGGGAGTGGTTATTTAATTAATATAAATTTGACTATATGAAATATATTTTTCATACCCATCAAGATAAGGAAGCATTTGATACTTAATTACTTCATCATGAAATATTTTAGAAACATATTCGATTCCTTTTTAATCCTGTATTGTCTTTATTATTAGAGAAATAAATTGCGGTTCCATGAATATGTGTACTAACATTGTATCATATTGAATACTAAGTGTAAAAAAATACATAATAAAGAAAGGTAGCGTGTCAGACCAAATTGATATAATTGAAAGAAATATGATAATCGACTTACATGAAAAAAATTTTCATCACTAAGAGACCTGATATATTTGAATCTATAAGATCCAAGATAAATTTATTACAAATAATAATTATATAATCAAATATAAAAACATAAATACTAATTTTCCTCTCATAAATATCCAAAAACATAAATACATATGATGATAATTTAGAAAGTCCTTTATAAAAAGTATCATGCGAAGTCAAAGGGGCCTCAACATGTTTTTTCTGTCTATACAATGTGTCTTTTCCTTTAATGTATTCCTATAATATATATATATATATATTAAAACAAATTAACACCAATATAAAATAATTTATATAATCTAATAATACCTCAGTGGTAAGTTTTCAGATAAGCCTAGATGACAAAAGTAAAAAACCATTTGATGCTTTGTCCAATCATAGAAACATCATTAATAAAAAATAATACTATAGCTAATGAATTTATAATATTCTTCACCATTACCCTAAACTGATCTATCTCCATCTTCTGATTATGTAAGGTACCCCCAATATAATTTATGACCCCATATACTATAATATAGTATTGAATATCTGATGAAGCATGAAATTATAATTTTTTTTGAAGTTTTTCATTAAAAATAATCCCAAAAATAATATTAAACATGAGAAATACATATAATTTTGTTACATTTAGAAATTTTTAATTTAAGTGTAAATTGGATGAAATCATGGTTTTTACATGCTTAATTAATTTTTGGGTTTGAATGAGTATCAATATTCTAATAATTCTTTGTAATTATTCAACATAATACACACTAATAATTGATATTTTTCATTGTACATATTGAAGATGATAATCTTTAAATATGCCTGGCAATATTATGGATAATCATGCAATATTACTAATATAAAAAAGGAAAATTACCATGGTCCTAAAATTGTGAACTTGTGACTGTCCACCTACCTACGGCTATGAGCCTGTTACCATGTACCTACCTATGAATATGAGTCTGCGACCATGTGCCTACCTTTGACCATGATCCTACACCAATGAAGCTACATTCATGGTGATATTCAATTAAGTTGAAGAATGTAACTAGGTAAAAACTCTAATTAGTCAGTAACAGTCCATGAAAGGGATACATATAAGGTTATGTGAATATCATAAGATTTATGCATAAAGGTATTCCATGATGTTTTATAAAGGTGATCCGATAATTTCACTACACACATAAGGGTAATATGGAAAATATAAAGATCATGTAAAGGTAGTGGATGAAGATTGTGTGGATATAAGAGGATGAATATGTGGGATGTTTAAGGATGATTTGATATTTTTATAAAGGTCCTACTGAGTAAAGAATATTTATATAAGGGATGGGTGAAGTATGAATAAGGACAATGATATGAATTTTACTATATACATAAAGTTAATTGAAACCTATATAAGGGTCACTGCAGATCCAATTATCTATTTAAAGTAATACAAGAGTGAATAACTTGTGTAAGGTAAGATTACGATGGAGAACACTATGTAAAGGTATTGGGATGAAGCTATGGAGCTCTACCCAACCTCCAAATGGAACTATGAAGCATGAGACTTCCCTACACATAAATCTTATGAAGACATGCATAAAAACTTTTAAATCATAGAAGTGCATGTGTATCTTTAAGTAAAAATTATTTCCACAATCAAGTTTTAGTCACATGCACTTCATGCACGTGAAAACTTATAGAAGAATATACCAGATGATCCCATTCCATGATGGATAAAGGTTTTTAAAAATGGGGGTCGTAATGATTTAAAGATATAATAAAATATTTAGAATGTAATTAATAATCTTTTTACCATGAATCATGATTTGATAGGGAATATTTGGATACTTAAATGAGGATATTTTTTGACTATAAATAAATGGAGTCTTCATTCTGAAGGGGGGGGGGGGTGGGACTAAACTTGGTAGGAAGAGTGAGACTTAATAAGATTCTATTAATGTTTTTATTTTTATTCTTTCAATTTTTTTAGTTTCGTAATGTCTTCCAATCATCTATTCATCTTATTTATCTCTTTAATAGAGGGGTAAATCTTATAAGTAATCAGGGAAGGGAATACAAACCAATTGTAACAATTGAGTATTAGTGTTTCAATACAGTTATCTCTTTATTGTAAATTTATTTCAATATTTTGTAGAAGGATTTAATTTTGAATGTGGTGGTGTTTTATTTAACTATTTATATTATTTATTTCCTTGGTTGAGGATCTATTATCTGCCTCCAATTATTTTTATACTATATACAATGGAATGTTACATGATTAGTGGTGAAGTTTTAACCAGTTTCTAGAACATTAGGAAGGATCAATTATTACTCATAGGATATTTAGGAATCACAAGACTTGATTGGGTGTTTCCTAAGTGAATTGGGGGTGATTACTGCATCAATTTCACATATTTAAAGGAGTTTAGACTATAGAAAATGTATATGATAAGATAATCACAATAATATCATTCAACCAAGGGAAAAAGGAGAAGTTATTATAGTAACTCTCACTTATCAATTAATAAGAGGAAGATCCCAACTTATTTAGAAAAGGATAACATTATAATTGTAAATTCAACCCTAACTCAATCTCTTTTATCCCGTCATTTTTTTGAATATTTGTTTCATACTTTATTATTTTCAAAATAAAAACACTATTATTCTTAACCAATAATTTAAAAATTTATTTAGTGCACTTTTATATAGATAAAACCTAGGGTTACAACTACCAATACATTAATCTAGGAAATAAAAATATATTCGCACAACCTATGACAAAGTTGTGTAAAAAATTGGCACCATTTATAGGAATAAAGTTCCAAAAATAATTTTAGAATTTAATGAAAAATAATTTTAATGAAAATATTTAACCTCTAGAAATAGAAATTGAAATAACACTGCTGAAAAAACCTAGTAACATTAATTTAAACACCAATTTTGAAGAAATAACCCTTTTATATTCATGTAAAACTTCAAGTCTTCACTTTGAGCCTGTAGAAATGATTATAAACCCTAACCAAACCCTAATATACTTGTGTAAACCAATGTTTTCTAACAAAAAAAAAATCAACTTTTTGTGCTAGCGTTACAAAATGATTTTGAGTTAAAAATTGGATTAATACAAATTCTTTCCAAGTTTCACGATATTACAAGTGAATAACTAAATAGAAACATATAAGATTTCACCCATGTTTTATCAACTTTGAAGCCTCACAAATTAGTTTAAGAATAATTAAATTAGATAACAATATCCTTTTTACTAGAAGGATATTCCAAAGAGTGGTTGTATAAATTACAATGAGGATAGATCCATGACTTTGATGAATTGAAGAAATGTTTCATGCATATTTTTTTTCCAAACTCTAGGAGCACAATAATTAAGAAAAAGATATATTTCATAAGACAAGAATATAGAGAGACTCTCTATGAGTACTAATATACATTCAAGAAGTTATATTCTAGATTACTACATCAATATATGGAAGAAAACTAATTTCTTGAGTTACTCTACCAAGACCTAATATATAATGATAAAAATATTTTGGATGCATCATCTAGAGGATCATTGATTGAAAATTTGCTCATAGAATCTATGTTCCAAATGAAAAATATTGCATAAAATTCATAATAAATTGATACAAGAGCTATTATTGAGGTAAGAACATACAGATCATAAACTTTAATAGAATCAATACTTTAGAAGATTACTAGTTTGGTGAGAAAAATAGATTTTAAAAAAATTAATGAACAATATACACTAACTAAGGTATGTGGTCTATTATATTAATCAAATCATTTCATTGATCAATTTTCTGAATTACATTCCATAGATAGTTTCACATCAACTTTCCAACTAATAAAATTCTAAAAAAATCAACCATAGAGAGATAACCCACAATCCCAACCTGAATTTTTAATCCAAAAAAACTTGTCTAGACCCTCCTATAAGAATCAATACAAATCCCACCCCCATTCCAAAAATAATGATTTTAAAACCTACCCCCTTTTTAGAAATCTTATAAACAAACTTATAACTTTCACTCTTACCAAAAACCCCCTGATTTCCAAAAAATAATACCCATGAACAACCTTCAACTAGTGTACCATTATTTGAATAGAAAAAAATAAAATATAAGGTTAAAGGACTCAAATAAAATATATATAATAAAATTGAATATAAACAACTAAAATTCAGGGTTAAAAGACTCAAAGAAAAAATATATAAACAAATATTCCAATTTTGTAGTCTGGTAGAGCCTCTATCTAAAAATCCATGGAAACTACTAGATAAAACCATCCCAAATCCTAATAAGAATATGATTATGATAATAATAAGAATTTTTGAAGAGATACAACTACCTGAACCTAAGAAAATTCAACCTTAACATGTGGAACAAAAGGAAAAAAATTCTAGTCAAATTTCTGAAAAGTGACCTAACTATAAAGAAGAATAAAAAGGAATAAATAAGGACTATAAAGTATAGAAAATAAAGAATAGATATAAAGAATAGATAAACTAATGGATATTAAACAAAGTAAAAATAAGTAACTTATATTTATATCCTCATCCTAGATGATTCATTCAAATAATATTTAAGAATTATAACTTTAAAGGGAGATTTTGGAAACCTTTTACAAAGTTAAAATAAATATAACCCTTATAGAATCTATCAAAAAAATCTAAAAATATACCAAATTTATAAAGTAACTTTATAAAAAAAATATAATATTTGATTCGAATTAAAGGATTAGTTCAGGAATAAATATTTTAGATATTATCACACCACCTTTACCCACTAGATGTCATAATCTAGGGACATTATCTATTTCCTTCACTATTGAATATTTTACTCTTCCCAATTATTTATATAATTTAGATGCTTCTATAAATGTTATGACTCACTATGTGTTTACATATTTAAACATTATAGGCTTCAAACCCACAAGAGTGGTGGTTCAAATTTCAAAAAAATCATCTTTTTTGTTTTTTAGGAGTTTTTGAAGATATTCTAGTAGAAGTGAAAGGATTTATATTCTTAACTAACTTTTATGTGCTTACTATAGAGGAAGATAGATCACTGAGACACTCACCCATAATATTGGGAATATCATTCTTAAATATAACTAATACAATAATCAATTTTCATAAAGGAACCCTCACTGTGGAGTTTAGAGACAACACTATCCACTTTAATATTTTCAACTCAATGAGGCACCATTCAGATGAAATATAAATTTTTATACTCTCCCATGATGAAGATAATGAATCTACATAAGAACTAATTATGTTTTTTAGGAACTTTTAACTTTGGGAATATAACTTCCCTGAACTCGCACTCCTAGATCCAGTGATAAAAACATAATCTTTATATTTATGGATTTACTACTGATAAACATGAACTAATTTTACCCACCCAAAACATACAACATAAAAAACATTTGATCACTTACATAAAAAATGATATTTTAAGTTTATAGTTTTAAATAATTAAGAAAAACTATTACATAATAATACCCATGTATTCATGTGATCATTTTTCCTACCATACCCAGATTTTATTATTTCACAATAAGTCTTCAACATCTCCCATAAAATTCTTCAGAAATGAAACCTTTATAGAAATAATTCATTTAAAATCATTTTTCATAACTTGGGAAAATGGAAAATATAAGAAGGGTGAGTTCAAATGCTCAATAAGGGTAAAAATAAGCATTAACAATTTAATGTCATCAGTAAGCATCAGATGAGAATAAGATTATGATGATATAATCAAAGTGAATAAGCATAACATAAGAAAATTTAAACCCATAAAAACTAGGATCATTAAACACGTGAAATGGTATAAATATTTAAAAAATTATATGTTTATAAGAATAAATAATCATGATCCAGGTGATGTCAATATTGATCAAAAGAATCATTGAAAACTCATAACAAGAATAAATAGAATTTGATGGTATCTTGGAACATTATCTTCATTATATGTGTTCACTCATGTAAAAAATAACCAAATCCTGGTTAAATCCATAGTAGAAACCTCTTTGGTTAACTTCCTCCTTAAATTTAAAGATAAAGAACACTACCCAATGTATTAGAGAGCTATATCAAGATCAATAGTCATATAGTCTATATTGGGATTACCTGTTATATAAGCTCTATCAGGATCACATGTAATATAAGATATATCAGGATCACCCATAATAATCAATAATTTATAAGTACCATACATGAATATAAAGCATGTAATATTACATTTTCATCATCAATATTTTAATAACATCATTCATTCCTTTATAAATTGATTTATCTATAGAAATGAAATGGGTTTCATGGAAATATATTTAAAACAATCATCATAAGACATCCAAATAAAGTAGATGAATAGTATCATAATATCATATTCCCAGTGAAGAATAATGACAATTAAATAATGATGACATAGATGAAAATACCTTTAAAATAATATTGAAAATATTTCTTTGAAAATCGAGGAAATATTCTTTTCTTTTGATAACATTTTATAATTTTTTTTCCAAATTTTAGGAAAAATTTTTTATTTGAAAATAACCATTAAAACCAATAAAAAAAATTTAAATAAAATAATGACCATGATGGTGGAAAAATTCATTCATTTTATAGACATTAAAAACAAACATTCTTTTTAAAACTTTGTAAAAAGAGTCAAAAGTGACCCATGTAGAAAACATTAAGAATACTTTCCTTTAAAACCTTTAAATAGAAGGTAAAATATATTAGAAAATAACTCAAGGAAATCATTTATATTTATAAAATAACATTATTGAAATATTATGAGCAACATAGATAAAGAGTTTGGTTAAAATCTTTAAAAACTCAAAAACAACATTTTTAAAGAAACACCCCATTATGGCCTTTTAAAACCTAAAAACTTTTGAATGAAATAAAATAAGAAGGAATATAAAATACCATGAGTATAAAATTATTTATGAAATTATATTTCAACAGTCATTTTATACACTATATAAATTAATATAGGTGAATCAATCAAAACATGTCTCAAAGAAGAAAGTTTGAGATGATAAACTCTTACAACTTGGGTAATACTTGAATAAAAAACTGATTGAATGAAGGTACATAACAATATATTTTAAAACCCATAATTTCTAGGAAATAATATGTGAAAACACATTAGTGGGTAATTAAATACAATATATAAAATAAAACATGGTGCATAACATGAATTATGTCTCAAATAATTGAAATTGAGACCATGTAAACCCTTGTAATTTTTATAACACTTCAATCAATATCTATGAAAGAGTTAAATTTAAAAGAACTTTAAATATCATTATAAAAGATTAATTCATAATATAATTTCTGTATAGATAGAATATACAACTTATAAAAGTAATTAGGTTCATATTATAAGACATGTCTCAAATAAATAATATAGAGACAAATAATCTTTACAAATATCATATCATTAAAGTTAGAATTTATCAATAAAGTGATTATGTGTAAAAATTTAAAAACCAAAAAAACAAGTGTAAATAAAACATAATACAATAATATGTTATTTCATATATAATCTTGACATAACATAATCAATGAAGTGGAAGTATAACCCAATGAATGGAAATTGAGTTAAAAAACCCCTTATTCCGAGTCCCAACTTGATATGTTTGTCCTTAAATCCTATACAATAAAATTATATTAATTATCTACCTATTTAAGAACCTTTTACAATTTTATTACTTTATAATTAAACCTTTTATTTCAATTAAATACTTAATTAGTTAATTAGTTAAGTCCACATCAGGTGTTTTGAGGATGTTCCGTTCATAATTTCTAAATGACTTTTTTATATTTATCATGGTTAAAGAGTTCATTATTCCATCATTTAAAAAATAATAATCATGACATAATTATTATTTTTATAAATTAATTATATTTTTTTAGAACCAATTATGTATGGTGGTTATGAAAAATTAATTATGTTACAACATGGAGATGGTAGTCTCTACATACACATTATTAATGAAAAACATGCCTATGGACTTTGGTATTTACAGATATAGGGTGGATGCAAGGCAGGTAGGGCCTAAAATGTTTAATTTTAAGAGAAAAAGCCAGTACGATATGATCCTGTGTTAGTGTATTCCAAGGTGGTTTGAGCCCATGTGGGTATGGGCTTACTCACGAGACTTATTTAAAACAATTATTATTTTTAAAATCTATGATTATTTAATTTTTTTGTTTTTAATAAAAAAACATGATTACATCATGGAATATGATTTATCACTGTAATGGTCATACTAATTTACCATTAATTCACATGTTAATTTTAAATATGTTTATATTTATTATTTTAATATGATATTATAATATTTATATAGTAATTATTAACTATATTCACATGGTGTGTCATCCCACCTCTAAAAAAATGGAAGTAATTTCCCTTGAATATGGATTCAATTCTAAAAGAGTTATCATAATCATAGTATTTTTGGGGTAAATTTATTATTGTTATTATTTAAATTTATTTTTTATTAATAAAATAAGAAAGGACCTAATGATAACCATAATTGCCTCCTCTAAAACTGATTGTTACTTAGAGAGTCATCATTCATTTACAAGTCTAGCCGTTTGCATCACCACACAACCAACATCATTATTTATAACCCCTCATCGACCACTCACCTACTTTACATCACAATAGTTCACCAACAAATCAACATATCTATATGACACCATTAACCCATTGAAAAATTCTCCACCACTTCCTTTAAAACTCAAGCAATGGTTGATCTATACTTCTCCCCACAACTACCATTAATAATGAGAAAAAATTTAATATTTAAATTATTAAAAATAGATTTTTTTTAAAATGTGGGAAAGACCATGGGATACCTGTATATTTATGTGGGTAGGGTTAGTCTTGAAATTTTTTATTCGCATTATATTCAGGATTTTGTAGAAAAACCCATGTGGGCTCAAAACCATATGGTCTAAGATCACCCCACTTATTTCACATTATTAGTACACATGAGCAACATTTCCATTTTTCAAGAAACATGAGGGAAATAAGGTAAGTATCATTTTATATTTCCATAAATATTATAATATCATTATTATATCTTTCAATACAGTTATATATACTATCTATGTGAGGCAGTGTTGAAAAATGAATCACATTGCTTTGTGGTGGTGGTAATCCATATGTACACACAAATGACGTTATAATTTTTCAGTGGATGGAAAGGTAAGATAATAGATGATATATTATATTTAAAAAATGAAAAATATTTCATGAGTAACATATAAATACATTAAATACATCATTATAACCATCCATGAGAGATGGGGATGGAAAATTAATTACATCAGTTTGTGAGGCGGTAGTCCTCCATACAAACAAACAACGATTTCATTTCCCATTTGATAGAAGAGGATATAGATAAATGTTATGAAATAAAAATAATACTATCTCAATATATGGGTTTTTTTTATTATATTGGAATTTTAAGATAAGTTTTATAGAGATAAAATAAAAAATACAATAAAAACACTTAGTTAAGTGTTTTACCTCTTATTTGGACACCCTCCTTAGGTTTAAAACTTTTTCCAACTAAGGTGGGTATTTTGATCAAAATATGTCCTATATTATGTGGTTAAGGATTTTAGGAAGGTATTTTTATAGGGATTGGATGAGATAAGAGGTTGTTTAAGAGTTGATAAAAGAGGATATGGGGTGTCCTTTTACAAGTGAAGGAGAGGGCATACTTGAAAATTTTATAAATATTTAAATATTACTAAGTTATTTTCACAGAAAAGTTTTCCATACAAAAAAAAAATTTACAAAATAATGTTATAAGGGTATAAATACATTTTTACAATAATAATTAAGATGAAATTTTATGGAATTATAATTTAGTTTTAATTTAGGTTAACCTGATTTACCCTCTTATTGTGGCGACACATTTTTTATCGAAGTTACTATTCATAATGACAAAAAATGAAATTTCCATGAATAATAAATTTAGAAATTAAGATTATAAATATGGAATAAATATTATAAAATTTAATTTATATCAGTGGAATAAATTAATTTTAAATAATGTGCAAACTAAACGAAAACCTATTTTTAGAAAAAATACATTTTTGAGCATAAAACTAAATTTACTTTCATTAATTTCCTATTAAAAACCATAAAATGAATGTTAAAATATTTTTTTGAATATATAATATATAAATTTAATTAAAAAAAGTAATTAATAGATATTAATATAATCTATTAAGAGAAAAACATATTGTGCACATAAAAATAGTTTTTAGAAAAATATATTGTTTGAGTCCCCATGCTGGGTTTCTTCTTATATGCATTGTAATAAAAAACAATGTTTAATTATATTATTAATAATTAAAGGATACTTATATTAATTTAATATAAAATTCAAAACATAAGGATACTTTTTAATTAACTTATTTAATGAACATAAATGATGGTTTTAAAAAAAAATTGGTATTTTTCACGATCCACTGAAAAATTAAGTTTTTCAGAAAAATCCCAAAATTTCACCCTAAGATAATTTTGATATGATGATTTAAAAAATGATATTAAATTTCTCTAATAAAATTACAAAAAATGGTAAAAATTAATTATAATATTCTTTCATAAAAATAAATAAAAACCATTTAGGAAGAAAATGTATTTTGAAGCATAAAATGACTTCACTAAAAATCAAGTCATTATTTCCTAATAATTAATCAAGAAATTTTTATTGTTTGGAAAATTTTAAAATACACTTCATAACATGGTTACTTCTATTCACACCCTCCAGTTCAATGGCTAGGTTATAAAAGTAAAATTTAAACAATAATATTTTTATAGTGTATCATAATTTTCTTAAAGATCGATTTTATGTGTTAAGCCAGCTATAAAGAACAATATCCCTTTAAAATAATTTTTTGGGATGTTATAAGGAAAGTAATTGTTTATTGAAAATACCATAGGTAATGAGACTATCCAGAATTCTAAACATTATGAAAATTCCATTTTCAAATTGGGATAAGAGGTAAATTATGAGTTATCTGATTAATCTATTGATTTTCTTCAAGAAAGAGAAACTAAAATGTTTTCATGTGTGTAGGAAACTCAAGACTTAGAAGTAGAGAAACTCAATTAAATTTAATATCTTGAAAACCCCCCAAATCTATAATTAAAACCACTTCCCACTAATTTAAAATATATATATCTCAAGTAAAGAGTAAAAATACCAATAATAATTGCTAAAAATATATCCTAACCCTAAGAAAAAAAATTTGATTTAACTTTTGAGGGAAAATATACAAGAAATAGAATGGATCTTAGGTGATATTATAATAATAAACACCAAAATATACTCATATATAATTATACTTGAGGGATATTCTAGACCAATTAGACATAAATAAAGAATCTTCAATCCCACCATAATAATGGTAGTAAAAAAATAAATAGATAAGTTGTTAATAAGAGACATCATTTACCCCATATCTTACTTACAATGGGCTAGTAGAATCCATATAGTTCATAAGAAACAAAGACTAACTATTTTGAGGAATGAGAAAAATTAATTGATCTCTATAGGAATTCAAAATATATGGATAATGTGTATTTATTATAGAAAGAAGAATAAATTCACTAGAAAATACCACTTTCCATTCCTTTAATTTATCAGATGCTTGAAAGGTTAGTAGGAAAAACTTATTACCATTTCTTATATTGGGTTTTAGGGTATTTTTAGGTTCCCATTACTTTATAAGACCAATATAACACAACATTCACATGTAGTTTTGGAAACTTTTACAATAATAGGATTAATTTTGTGACATTTAATTCCCAAATTAAATTTGAAAGGTACATGGTAAGTATATTTTCAGACCACATTGATGATTTCTTAGAGTCATTCTTATATGACCTTACTATTTTTAATAATTATTTTGATCACTTTTTATGAAATATGTAAAAAGTGTTGAAAACATTTATTGATAAAAATATTTTTTTTGAATTTTTAAAAGTTATAATTCATGGTTAAAAAAATAATAGTCATAGGGAATATTATTTAAAAAATTAAGTGAGGTGGAAAAATATAAAATTGAAATAACAAATTCTTTTCCCTACCCAAATCATGTTAAAAATGTTAGATCTTTCTCAAGCCATAAATATTTCTATATAAGATTTATAAATGATTTTATTAATATTTCTCTCCCACTTTATAAGATACTTTTAAAAGAAGTTGAATTTGATTTTAATGATTAACACATGGAATTATTTGATGAAATTAAGAGGAGATTAATCACCCCACCAATAATGAAGCCTATTAATTGGGAAAAACCATTCAAACTACTATTTAATGATTTAAAACAAGATGTGGGAGTATTTATTTCCCAAGTAATTAAAGGAAAACCAATATTCATTAATTATTCCTCAGGAACACTAGATTATCCCTAGATCAATTACACCACCATCAAATCCTTGATTTTTTTCTTTAGATAATTTTAGATCCTATTTTCTTGGAACTAAATTTAGCATATTTTTTGACCATGCATACCTTAGATACTTGCTAATAAAGGATGATACAAAATATCAACAAATAAGATGGTTGATAATTCTAAAATTATTAAACTTAGAGATTAAAAATAAAATGTAATTGAAAATAAGGTGGTTAATCACCTAAGAAGACTACCAAACACTCTTGAAGTAGAAAATTTTGTCCAAAATCCATTGAGTCAACACATTCTAGGAGAAAAACACTACATAATATAAGGAGAAGTACCATAGTATGTAGACATAGTAAATTATGTGGAAAAATCTCAAGAACATTATCATCATAAGTCCTATAAAAAACAAAAAATCAAATATGAATTCAGATTTTATATTTGGGAAGATACACACCTTTGGAAAATTTCCAATAACTAAGTAATAAGGTGATGTTTTCTTGAAATTGAAATTTAATAACTTTTGGAATTTTCACACACACACAATATTGTAGTGTCCACTTTTGACCTCAAAGAAATATAATAAAATTCTTGTAATTCAGTATTTGTTGACCCTATCTATTCAATATGCACATGAATATTATAAAAAGTGTAAAAAATTACAATTTTCTATAAATATTTCAAAAAGAGAAGAGCTTCCTAAAGAACCCATTATTTTTTGTGAAATTTTTGAATTATTAAGAATATAATTTATGAGAAAATTTCCCATGTTATTTTGAAATTATTATATTCTTCTTATTGCAGATTATGTTTCAAAATAGGTGGAATCTAAAGC
This sequence comes from Viscum album, assembly GCA_963277665.1. NCBI lineage: Eukaryota > Viridiplantae > Streptophyta > Magnoliopsida > Santalales > Viscaceae > Viscum > Viscum album. Next base: position 1,204,984,692 of record OY728131.1, on the reverse strand, counting down.
AAATAAATTTTTTGATGCTAAATCTTTGTGTGATTTTTTAAGGACTAACATATTTTATAGGTTTGGATTAACAAGATCCATCATTGGTGACCATGGAACCTAATTTTGAAATAAAATAATAGAGTCTCTACTGAGGAATTATGGAGTACATCATCAGACATCAATACCCTATCATCCCCAAACAAATGTGCAAGTTGAATTTTTCAGTAGGGAAATAAAACTTATTATATAAAGGTCAGTAAAACACAATAGGAAGGATTATAGAAAAAGGTTATAAGACACATTATGGGACCACAATAAATTCTATAAAACACCCATACGAATGATCACTTACTATTTAATCCCTGGAAAGAGTTTCCTCTTACCTGTAGTGTTAGAGCACCGAGCATAATGGGATGTCAAAGAAATTAATCTAGACTTAGATGGAGCTATAAAAGATAGAAAATTTTATCTATAAAAACGAGAAGAAATTAGAAAGACTATTTTCAAAATTATAAAATCTATGAATAAAGGAAAATAGTTGCTCATTAAAATATGATATAACCTAAAATATTCTATCCTGGTGACCAAGTGTTTCTCTACAAATCTAAGCCCAATCTAATTCTAGGTAAGATTCATTCTATATGGGAAGGTATATTTATAATAACCAATATACCGTTTTTTACATATTATGAAAATATTAGAAAAAAAACATTCACTATTATTATCCATAGATTAAATAAGTACCATGGGAATCCACCCTAAGGACTAGTGGAGGAGATCACACTCCTCCCATCAGTCTGTCAATAATAACCCACCAGGTTGTACCTATCCTTAACACTTGTTTCATGTTGTGAATCTACTTAAAATATGTTTAAAAGATTAATTTATTTAATTATATTTAGGAAACTACATAATTTAAGTGTGTTATATGGAACCTTATAGTTTAGGACATTTAGTTTAAGAATTTTGTATTTTGTTTCTCTAATTTTGTGATCTTTTTAAATTTTTTATTTTTTGACAATTTCTGAAACATGTGAGTTTAATATGAATATCCATGAAATACTTTGAATCCATTCCAAGTTTAAGGAACTTATTTGATCTATTTACTCACCTTATATGAATACTGAAATGATATTGTTTCTAAATTATAAATAAATTAAATCAATTAAAACCCAATATTTTTTGAATCTCATTCCCTCACATACTATCCAAATTTTTTTTCACTTACCTATGAGGCTTTATAACTAATTTTAAATATTATTTACATTACCTTTTTATTATTAAGTGAACTAAGAACTACTTGAATAAAAAAAAACTTTCTAGGTAATCTAGTCAAAACCTTGGTGTATTTGAGTATTCTTTGTTATACATGATTGATACATTAATTTGATCATTAAGATCATTTTTCTCAATAAAATCTATTTTTAATCCTATATTTACATTTAATCCTTATATCCTTTATCATCTATGAATTAATTTTTTAGGTACTCACATTATAATCCTAGTGTCGCTATCCACCTTGATCAGGAATCCTTTTCATGATCTATGTTTAATTCAAGTGTGGGGGAATAAAGAAAAGGATATGGAAAACTTGTTTTTTCATATTTCATTTGAATCTGAGGAAGGATTTTCTATAACTTTTGTGCTTCTGTTCTAGGAGAAAAATCATAATGTAAATAATTAAATAATGGTCTGGATATCATTCAAGGATATATATCTAGATCCACCTCTATTTAAAGTGAAAAAGTCCTTATATTTCCCTAAAAAATGATTCTGAAGAGAAATCTAGATATGATAAATAAGAAAAAATGAAACTAGGAAAGAGGGGAGAAAGTGATTATGATGAATCTATCATTTAATTTTATAGAGTATAGATTATAAAAGGATTTGGATAAGGTCCCACACCTACCATAGGAATTATAAACTTCTCCCTACCTTTAAATATAGAACCAAGGTAAAAAAAAGTTTGAAAGAACCCACTATAGGAAATAGGGAGAGGAATGTTAATTATTATAGAAGGCGCCAGATTTCCATAAAGAATTAAAAAAAATATAATCTTAGTTATGGAATTGGTAGTGAGGTATGAATATATATTTATAGTAAACTTAAAATCATGCATATATCTTATCATTAGAGAGAATCCTCCTCATTTATCCTCAACTATTTTAAATTCGAATCTTACCCACATTTAAGACTCAAAGACATTTGAACCCAATCATAAATACCTCATGATATTCATAAATGTGTGAATAATTTGGTGTATTTGAAAATATTAATCAATCCTATGGTAACACTTGTATGAACTTGTAATTAGAAAAACCTTTCTTGAAAACCATACTAAGTATTGAGTGGAAACATTTTGGGAAGGTAGGTATTAGAGCGCATGATAGGATGACTAAGGTGGGGTTCAATTGAATAAAAGTGATGAGAAAAATGGAATCAATATCCTTTAGGAGGAATGATAAGAGTGAGAACCATGATGTTGAAAAGGTCAATTTACATTTTTTGGTATTTGAATCTTTCTTTTAAAATCATTTAAATCCACTTTTCTAAACTCATTGATGAAATTCTCTTGGTAGTGAAATGTGATAAGTGTGTGTGTTTTTTTGGGGGGGGGGGTGATAAAGAATTAAATATTGAAATTTTTGTGAAGTTTTTCATTAAAAATAATCCCATAAATAATCTTTATCATGGGGAATCCATACATTTTTTGTTACTTTTAGTAATCTAGAATTTAATTGTAAATTAGAAAAAATAATGGGTTTTACATGATTAATTAATTTTTGTGTTTGAATGAGAATCCATATTCCAATAATTCTTTGTAATTTTTGAATATATCCTGCACTAATAATTGTGATTTTTCACTGTGTATAATGAATATGGGCATTTTAAAATAGGCCAGACAAGATCATTAGAAAATTGTACGACTTTACTCAAATATAAAAGGCATGCTATAATGATCCTATGACTATGTGAATGACTACAACCATGAGCTTAAGACCATGAACTTGAAACTGTGTGCTTACTAGTGATCATGTTCATACGACCATGAACTTTCCTACAACGGTGAGCCAGTGACCGTGTGCCATACTTCAACCATTCTCCTATTCCCATGAACCTACATCCATGATGAGATTCAATGAAGATAAAGAATGAAACTAGGGAGGAACTCTAATTTCATGGTTATAGCCCTATAAATAGATACATAAAGGTTAGGTGAATAATATAAGTAGGCTGTGTGAAGGTATTCCATGATTCTATGTAATATTAATCCAATAATATCACTCTGCACTTAAGGGTAATCTGAAAAATACATATTTCACATAAAGGTTGTGGATGAAGGATGTGTGAACATAATAGGATTAATAGGAAGGTCGCGTAAGGGGGATTTGAGATTTATGTAAAGGTATTGCTGACAAAGGAGATTTTTTTAGGGTGGAGTTAAGATTTCATAAGGGTAATGGTAGGAATTATAATATCTATGTAAAGGTAAGTGAAACATGCGTAAGGGTCATTGATGATTCACTTTTCCAATTAAAGGTAATTCAGGAGTGAAGAACTCACATAAGTGAAATCAACCAGTAGAGAAAATTATGTAAAGGTAATGGGATTAATCTCTAGAGCTTGATCCCACCTCCAAATACCACTGTGAATCTTGAAACTACCCTACACACGAAGCTTATGACACAATGAATAAGTAATTTTACATCATGTAAGTACATGCAGATATTTCAATAAAAATTATTTCCATAGTAAAACCTTAGTCACGTGCACTTAATGCATGTGTAATTTTAAATAAGAAGATATTGAATGATCCTATTCCATGATGTATGAAGGTTTTAAAAACTATAGGTTTTAATGATTTAAAGATATCTCAAAATATTCATAGTGGAATTAAGAATGTTTGAACATGAGGCATGATTTGACTATGAATATTTTAAGTCTTTAAGGAGGAACTTTTATACATATAAATAAATTGAGACTTAATTCTAAAAGAGGGAGGATAAAACTTGGTTGGACATGTGAAACTTATTGAGATTCTACTGATGATTTTATTTTTACACTTTATCTTTTATTTTATTTTCATAATTCCTTTCACTCCTCCATTCATCTTATTTATCTCTCTAACAGAGGGGTAAATATTCTAAGTGATTAGGGAAGGGAAGGTGGATCTGTTTTAATTCTTTAGTCTTTATGTTTCAATGAAATGTGCTCTTTCTTGTTAATTGAATACAATATTTTGTTGTAGATTTTAATTTCGAATACTATGGGATTTATTTTAACTCTGTATATTTTTTATTTCCTTGGTAAAGGATCTATCATATCCTTTCACTTAGTTTTGTACCATATACAATGGAGTATTCTGTGCTAATTGGTGAAGTGTTAAACGACTACAAGAACATGAGGAAGTATTAGTGGTTACTCATAGGTTACTTAAGAATAAAAAGATCTAGTTGAGTGTTGGTTGAGTGAACTGTGGGGGATTAATTCATCACTTTCACACATTGGAAGGATGATAGAATAAATTAAAGGCATTTTTGGATAATCCCACCAATATCATTCAACTAGGGGTGAAAGAGGAATAATTTACAGAGCCTCTCACTTATCAATTAATAAGAGGAGGAGACCAAATTTTTTAGACCAGGATAACACTATAATTGGAAATATGAACTTAACATGATCAATTTTATCCCATCATATGATTTCAAATATTTTCTTTTTTTCAAAATCAAAACAATCTACTTCTTAACCAAGAGATAAAAAATGGATTTAATAAAATAATCTCTAGATACAAACTAGGGTTACCACTACTACCACATTATCCTTGGAAATAAAAATATTTTTCCACACCCCAAGAAAATTTCTTGTATGTATCCTCAACACATAGCCCATATTAGATGGTAAAATATAAAATAAGAGGTGAACGAGTGATATAAAAGTGAAGGCGCAGGGGGGGGGTGTAATATTCCAATAGAGGTGGTGGAGTGGTATATTCAACTTGAAACCATCTCTGTATGTCTGTAAACATTGACTATATCAGTGATGTAATCCTATACTCTATAATCTCACTCACCTTTTAAACTTTATATTTTAAAGTGACTATTTTTTGATAAACATACTTTATCTAGGAAGTACCCTAATGAACAATTTTTTTAATAAAAAAACCCACCTTATATCCCTATACTTGAACTAGGTGTTATATCATTCTTAATTCAATATTCAAAATATCATTCCTACACTTGGGTATAAAGGTATACCATGTGATCTTCTCATCAAGGGATTCCTATAAAGAATAATTGAAAAATTTATTAATGGATTAGAAAATATAAAGAGTTTATAGATAACTTGAATTATTTCTTACAATATTTTCATCTATAGCCTCCAACTCTTCTATAAGATATTTTATCTTTTTCATTATTTAGACCCTTTTCCATTTTTCATGTCTAGCTGGGGAGAAGGAGGGGAAGTCTCTACAGAGCTTGAATACTTATCTTCTATTTTTCTAACTTTTCAGCCATTATTTTCTCTTTGAGTAACAGATAACCCCCATGAGATAAAGTATGGGGGTATATGTTCTTCACTTGGATATCCTAAATATTTATCTTCAGTTTCTATTTATTAAGGACAAAAAAATCATTAATATGATTATTTTTAATGATTATAAAAAAACATCAAATAGTTAACATTTCACTTACCAAAAAATTATTCCCACTAGTCTCTTTCAAATATCATCCTCTATGTTTATTTAAATAGAAAACTATATATTTCAAATGTATTTTAATTTTATATTATCCTAAAGTTGAAATTAGAAGTTAGTGTTGAAATAAAATATCTTGATCTCCTTGAAACAAAATATACACATCTCCTCCTAACTTATTTAATGTTAGGTAAATCATATGGAATATGATGAGAATAAAAAAATAATATATACTATTAAAAGCATGTCATGATAAATAAAATAATACTAAATGATCTTACCAAAATGGTCTCCAATAGCTAAGCTAGTGTTTTATATTTGACACTTCTACAATTAAAAATTAAAACAATCATTTTTTCTTGATCTTAAATAGACACAAAAATCCAAAATTTATTCGAATTTAAATCTATAGGATTAAAATTACCATCGAACTCTATAGATGTCCTATGCTCCATTCTATAAGAAAGTGATAATTTTGGTAAATGTGTTCTACCATGTTTACTAAGACTAGAAGCCTTCACTTTCCATATATAATTAGGAGGATCTTATATAGAGGAATGAGGAGGATCCTCCCTAGATGATCAAGATGACTCAACTGTTTAATCTGACATGATGCTACAGATCAAATTAATAAACAATTATTAAAATAATATACAAATCTAAATGGTACATATAAAATTTAATAAAAATTAAAAAATGATACAAACTAAACTAATCACACTTTTATCATATTTTTTAGAGTAGTTAACTAAATTTTTAAAAAAATATTGACAACATTTTTGACATAGGAAATGATAGAGATATAAGAAAATTAATCATAAATAAAAGATTATAGAAATCCAAATGTTACATAGAAAATGGTATAATAATTAGAAAATGATACCAAAAAACAATTTTTTATCATATTCATTATATTAGTTAATTAAAATGCTAAAAAATTCCAAATAAATTTACGAGACATGAAATAATATATATAGAAGAAAAAAAAATAAGTAGAAGATTATATAATCCAACTGTTATATATAAAATTGATTAAAAATGAAGAATGATATAAACTAATCTATGCTAAACTAACCCACTTTTTATAATATTCATTAGATTATTTAACTAAAATTATAAAAAACATTTAGGAAAAAATTTATGAGATATGAAATGACATAAATAGAAAAAAAAATTAAGTAAAATTTCAAATGATAAAAATATCTAAAGAAATTAATATTAATATTTAATTAATTTTCAACCACTAAAAAAATAGTTTATCATATTTATTAAAATATGTGAATTAAATAAAAAATATAATTAGAAATAATATATCATAAATTTTTTAAAATTAGTAAATTTAAACAAGAAATAAATATATGATACCTGTAATATTAAGAGATCACTAGAAGATTGTTTTCCCATATTAAAGTTTCATGATCTTTACATATGGAATAAACTATTCCTATTCCATGGTCATCAATATTATTTGATAATCATTCCATATAAGTAGGGATCTCACATAATTCATCATCATTGTTAAAATTTTCATCAAGAAAATACTATATTTTTCCTTCCAAAATTATAGAAAAATGCACATTTGATGGATCAATAACATTAAAAATGTGTTTTCCCCATGATTCTATGATTAAAGAGTCATATTTTAATTCTATTGTATTAAGATATATTATTTCCATTCCAAATTAATCATGTTTAACATTGTTTTTACCAACAACCCACTTACAGATGAACATGAGAACTTGAAATTTATTACAATCAATATCCTATAAATATTTAATAACTCCATAACATTCACTTAACATAGAGTTTGTATTTTTATATTTTAAAATATATAAATTATTTGATTCAAGGAACACATATACATATACATTTTTAAAATAACTTATGTTATCCCATTTAAAATTAGACTTCCTGTTTACTATGTTAATGTTTATAATACATCCTATCCACCATGAAAAATCTATTTAAACCATTGAAATAAAGTTTTATTATTCCAAATCAGTACCCACATATCTTTATTATTCAGATAAAAATATTTTAAAATATTAATATTAAATGTTATATATGAATGAGTATCATCTAGGTTATTCAAGATGTAAAAATGTGATTGCATTATTTTTTTACCTGTCAGTGACTTTATTTTCAATCCATGGATCCCATTTTCCAAAAAAATGACCCATTCATAGTGATATGTAAAAAAATAAATGTTCTCCACTATAGATAAGTAGTTTTTACAAAACTCCGCAACCTTATAATAAATATTCTTAGAATCAATTAAGGTTTGTAGTCAATATGAATTCTTGACATCCCCCTTTAATATATTTATATAAATTTAAAAATGATTCATCCAACATAAGAATGTAGGACCACAAATTTTTATTTCTCTCAACAAATGACCCATTAAATATTCTATGATATTAAAAAAATAGGGTATAAATTACATTTTTAATTGAAAAATTATATTGACTACATCATTATCTAAATTATTCAATGAATTTTTATCTATAACTTTATTATAAATAGAATATAGAAAATAACACACTTTTGTGATATTCAATATGAAATAGATGGGTAGTATTTAATGTAATGAAACTAGTAAGATTTGTTGAATCATAGAATGACAGTCAAGATATTTCATGCTTATTAACTTGAAACATTTTGGTAATATTTTTTTTTACATTTTAATAATAACCCTAAGGACCTTTAATACCATAGAGGCACTAATAAAAACTAATTTTCTTCCATTTAGATAATTTATGATAAGATGGAGGCAAGTATTTTTATTCTCTTTTAGGAGTGAGAGTTAACTCCAATCACATTCCCGTTGAAAATAAGTCCAATATTGTATTCAAACCATCCTTAGTATTACCTTTAATATCTAACAATTTTCCAATCAACCTATTATAAATATTCCTATCAATATGCATCATTTTATTGTTATGTTTGACCTCATAATATCTAAAATATATAAGATCGAAAAATATTGATCATTTGTTCCATATATTTATATAACTACTATATTTTTTATCTTTCAAAATGAGATATCAATATTTTTCACCCTCTCAAAATAATGATCAATTAGAAAAGGATTTAGGGAAATATTAAATTATTGCAAGTTGTTGAATGTATTTTATAATATTTCAATAGTTTTAGAAACTCTATAAAACTATTTTCACTCTATCTATCCCTATATTTCAAGCTAAATAATATTAATTTTTTTGATAAAATATAATTTTTTTACAACCTAGATACATTATTTTTTTTAACATCACCATACAGGTGATCCATATTTTGTCTTTTATCAATCACTTCCACTTCAATATCATGAATCATTTATTTAAATTTTTTATAATTATAGTCCAAATTAATTTTTTTATATTTTTTATAAAACCACTATATGTTTGAGTGGGAACCTAACAAAAAAACAGATATCAAAAACCAAAACCCCATTAATAAAAATAATATAATTTTAAAAATTCAAAAATCCAACACAACATATTAAAAATTTTGGAATCAAAAATAATATTCACATTGAAAACTATTCTAAAAAATCACCTTGGGATATGAGAACCTGAATCACAAGATTCCTAAAGTTGTTACCCTTTATGGTTAATCTCACCATCATCATATCCACTTCACTAGAAATAACATAGTAGAAATCATACCATCACCACAATTGAATAAAACCAAGAAAGACCCACTAAAATCCCTCAGAAATGAGGAATAAACTACCTTCACCGCCCAAAAATTAGACTTCCATTGGACTGAGAAACCATAAATTATAATAACAACACCCTTCAAATCAATTCCAATGAGCATGTCATCAGAGACCCAAAGAATGGATTATTACGTTTATCAAACCTAATGGAATACCATAAACCTCTTGAACAGCACATACCAAAACCTCCTTGAAGACCCCTATATCAGAACAAACTAGGTAAAAAGTGAAGGAAAAATAAGAAGTGGAGTAAATATTAGAAAAAGTCCTATATAGTAATCCACAACCTTAACAAGAATTTAATTCCTTTCTTTGGGACCACCACCATGTGAACTGAAACCACTCGTTTCTTCATCTTTGTGAACTTTGAACTAATGAAAGATGAGAAACCAAAAATCAAACAATATATATCACAAAAAAGCCACCATATAAATAAGGAATCATAAAAAAAACCTTTGAGCAACTGAAAATTCACTTGGAACCATGCTCGGAAAAAATAACCATCATAAAACCAAATAAAGGCTCAGAACTAACACTGATAACACCTCATGGTACACCAAATAAGACCATCCAACAAATCCTAAAAAATATCACAAGAACCCAGAACCAAACCAATATGAGTTCAAGATTATGGGATCAATATTTAAGGGTAGAGGAATACCTATATGATAGATTCAGTATAAATCCACAACCATAGATAAAATAACCCATAAAGACCAACACCAACTCAAACGAAGAGACCAAAAAACACCACCTCCAATACCTTACAAACCACTATGATATTCATTGAGGAGGACTAAGAATGGGGTCTAGAAATGTGGTTTATGAAATAAGAGCTACATAGTATCATGAATAAAGCCTAGGAAAAGAAGAGGATTCTAAAACAAGGACCATAAAAGGAGTATAAGAGAAGTAGTAGAGATCCATCACCATCATAAGAATTTAAAATGCATCATCATTGTTATCATTAAGTATTTCAATGATAAAGTCAACAAACTCTACTTCTAATATAGTGAAATCTCTAGATAATCCTTAAAAATAGTGTATAAAACAACATTTCCAACATTTATCAACATATATGAAGTTTTATCCTGAACCATATAGTAGAGATGATAACAATAATATGATATATCTATGGGAATCATAGAATTTTTGGAAATATAGAACAAATCCATGATCAAAGAGAATTTCAATTTATAAAACTCAGACAACTGATAGGGCATGAGGTCACCAAATCTTTTCATGGAGAAAGGGTTCCCTTGAATTTTAACGAGGACTATAACCACATGCACAACATAGGGGTATGATCCTAAAATCACCATGTTGGATTTTCTTTAGCATGAGAACAGGATAATGGGACCCCGAAGATGAATTTGAATTCCAATGGACTGATCTATGAAGTAGAAATTGGTTTGAGGTAGAAATTGGGAGAAAACCATGAACAATATAACATGACCTCAAGCATGGATAGATCTATATATTGGATTCTAGATCAGTAGTCTCATTGGGTAATAAAAAAGATGGTTCAAATAATATTTTGTGCTCAACCATATCAGATTTGAGTGGATAAGGCGGGATAAATAAATCAAGGTATTCTAGCATAACACTAATTCATTATGTTGGAGTGTTGCATCGATCCCTCATTACGATGTGAATGTCACAACCAAGTTGAGAGTTCCCTAGGAGGAGAGATCCCAGCTGAGCATGAAATAGTGATGAAAAACCCCATGCTTTCCCAGTTTCACCATGACAAGTCCAAGAAATGTAACTTAGATTGAAACCATATCAAAATAAATTTTCTTTGATTTCTATAATTTTCAATTTTCTAATATTTATACATTTCATTAATAGATAGAAAAATATACAATGGTTTGGAAAATTCCAAAAAAGTATCAACCACGTCCTCATATTCATCACTTGTTTAATGAATAGTAATCCTACTACGATTCATTATCACCTATAACAAATTTTTAGTATTTCATATAAGTTATTTTATTTTAAAATTAACTTTAAATTTAAAATTTTAAATAATAATTCAAAATAATATTAAAAAAACAACAATAATGATAAAAAAATTACAAAAAAATAATATAAATAATAAATATATTATATTTTTTAAAAAATAGAAAAATATTTATATATTATTGGCCTCACTATGATTTATCTCTAAATAATGTAATAATAATTCATAAATAAAAAATGATAAAATATAAAAAAAAGTAATGATAAACAAAATAAATAGAAAAATATTTTACAAAAAGAAAAAGAATGAAAAATATTTCATAAAAAATACAGAAATAGAAACATAGAAAAAAACTCATCCATATGACACAAAAAATTAAAAACCATAAAATTAATAATCACATCGAAAACCTAAAATTAAAATTCAAAACCATAAAAAAGAATAACAAAACCCTAAAATAGAGACAATGAAAGATAATAATTTTTCCATACGAACTAGCAAAAAATCAACAAGTTAAAAAAAACTAAAACACTATAAAATAAATAACCTAAGGGGTAAGGGATGATTGATAATAGTGATAAAGATGATAAATAGATAAATAAAGTGGTGAATTATGGTGTATGGAGGATATTATAGGTCAAGTGGATCGATGATAGAGGGGTTAGGTTTTAGTTCAAGAGATAAAGTTTATTGGGGTTGAGTGACTAAAATAAAATAAATATTGGGTGCACTATTTCAACTTATTTTTAAAAATTTATAATGTTATTTGTTTCTATAACTATCACTAAAAATAGAGGTTTCAAAATGGTTATGTAGTAACTAACATAATTTTTTTTACCAATATTTATAACGTCACTTATAAATAACTGATGTTATAAAGTCATTATTTTAAATAGTTTTTTTACTAGTGATAATTTGTGGCCCATAGTCGCTTTATGTCTTGGAAAAAGGGATTATATGAAAATTTATGCTTGCATATGATATAGCTAGTGTACATAAGTACAAAGATCATGTGTTTGATAGAAATAACACCAGATCCCTTTATAGATTGAGTAGTAGTGATACTTTTCGATAGGTCAATATTTACTTACATGTATGAATTTGAGAATTCATATTTATTTTCAATGATATAGAGTCCCATGGGGTCACACATTTTGGTTTACTATATAAGTATTGAGTTTAACTCATATTGATACTCTAAAAGTGTTTTAGAGTTTATCCAATAATGTTTTGAATGGGTATTTACATAGTATTTCATAGGATGTGATACATGATGAAGTTAAAGATATATTTCCAAAAAGTTTTTTTGTAAGATATCAAAAAATAATTTTTAGATATGATTTCATAAGTTATTATATATGATATAATATAAGGTTAAATGAAAATAAGTCTATGAGGGTGAAGTGAAAGTGAAGGATTATTGGAGTGACTGAATCATGGCATATGATATCGATGTATCATAGAATATTAGAACGATTAATGCTCAAATATACATCATATTGGATATCATTAATAAATCATATTATCTTAATGTATTGGAGAATAATATTAGACCAAAGGCCATAATGGGTTGTGATCATTAATATTTACTCATGTGTTTTGTAATGCATGAGTAAATGTATTAAACTAAAGGAGTGTTCTTAAGAGAATATATAAAGAGGGAGTCATCATGAGATATATTCACCAATGGATTTTCCAATTCTATCCCATTATCATATCTCTACTCCTTCTTCTCCCATATCCTCCATGAAATATTAATATATTATGGGAGATATAAGGGTCATACCCATGAGATGAGTGATTCAAATTCAACTCATGAATACACTATGGAGGAGGGATCCCAATGTCTAGATAGTAGTAATATTTATCAATCATGTATGAAGATAGTGGTTGAAAATCTTTGATATAAGGTACATTAGTTGTTATTAATTTTATTATGCATAGTTTTAGTTTTTAATATTGTTAGATATTAGATTAATAGGAATATATTTGTTTTCATAGCTTATACTGAGTGTTATTCTATCCCAAGAAACATACAAATCACACAACTTCCTTTAGTCATATCATATTGTGTGACATAGGAATATCGCAATGTTGTGATACGTATCAATTGTAAGATATGATTAATGAAATGGTATTTGAACATTCAGTTTTTATGTTCAAGTATTTTTGTACACAAGATATCATTATTATCTATATTTCATATGATGAAACAATTTGGATAATCAAGTGAATTAATTTTACGATTAAATGTATGAAAAATCAAGTGGTTATAAGTGGGTTATAACTGAAACACATCACATTTATGATATCAAGACTTATCATAGGCTGCTATATCCAACACCTGAAGGATATTATGTGGGCCATGATTCTCTTATAGTAAAATGTTTTATAGTTAAATGAATGAATCATGAAATAAAATATCGATGTATTGTAGAATATAAAATAAGGTATTTTTTGTTCAAATTTTCAATCATTGATTGATTTAGATAATTTATAAATTCCATATAAATTATAGAAAAAAGTATTTTAGGATATTTATTTAATTTAAAAATTGTTTATAAATTAATTAATTATAATTTGTTTATAATTAATTATTAAATATTTTTGAAATATTTAATAAATACATGTGTTTTAATATTATTTATAAATTTTAAATACCTTTATTTCATAGGGAATTACTTATAATATTGAGATACAAGATTTATATAGAAATCATAAAGTAATTTATAAAGTGTTTATAAATTAAAAATTAAAGAAAAATATAAAAGAATTTATGTTTAATTATGAATTATTCATAATTATTAATTTGAAATGTTTAAATTAAAGGCCGTATTTGAAATATTATTTAAAACATATCAATTTTTTTGGTAATTTATATGATCAATGTTTAAGTGATATTAAATATATTAAACTGTAATTATGTAAAATATTTACAAATTTATATGAACTGTTCATATGAAATATAAAATCATTATTAAATATCATATATTTAAATAAATGTCATATAAAATGATAATATAAAGGAGTTCATATTAGAAATAAATATATTGTTTTTATATTTATTTATTTATGGAATATCCATAGTATTTATTTAGTTATAAGTTATTTATATCTATCTTATTTATGAATTATTCTTAGATGGTTATCTAATGTACAAGTTTATAAATTTTTATTTATTTAGTTTTTTTATACTTTATCCATAATTATAAACTGTTTATATTAATAATTTATGTATTCTTTATTTTAAATATGATTAACCTTTTCTTATATTATCATACATGCATATAAGGAGTTACATTCTAGGTATGATAATTGATTTAATTTGCTTCTACCTCGAATTTGGATGATTTATGAGTTATGAACTTTAATTTAGAAGTTAATTAAATTTTATACATATTAGGTGTTTTAATTATGTTGGTATTGAGGTCTATCTTAATTATTGAACCATGGTTAGTGGGACTTGGTGTTGGAATACTCACTAGCCTGGGGACTTATGATTTATCTTGAAAATTGGAGGTTGATTATCTGTCAAACGATGCTTACTCTTGTGTGCATTTTAGTTCCATATGATTATAATAATTTACATGAAAGTGTTTCATCTACCTTATATATGTGATTTATTTTGATATGTGTAAATATAATTGGATTTTAATTTGGGTTAATAACAAAATATATGAGTTGTTTAAAGGGAATATAAGTGATATGATAATGAGATTTTAAATTTCCTTTTAAAATACTAAGTGTTATATTCCTTCCAAAATGAATATTTTTAAAAACCTTAATAATCTAAATGGATTGTCTGTGTAAAATTTGGGTGCCCATGTATTATCTTATATAATAAAAGTAGGTTATAGGTGACCCTAATATGATTAGGTTCATGTATTTGGCATGATATTTAGACTACATATAGCTATAAAACCATAATTAGATTAGAGTACAATAAGAATAATGTTAATTTTATCCTTATTATGGATGGGGAAAATATTTTTCCACTAAAATATCTAAGATAAATATATGATATGATGGTAATGATGGTCTGTAACACCCTGATATTTTGTGAATTATTTTTTTCAAAATAATTTAATCTTTTTGATATTTTTTATTTCACGCAACAGTGAATATATATTTTGTTATATGAAAGCACTAAGTTTGGCCTTTTTTATATAAAAAAACATGTTAATATTACACTAAATACAACACTTAGACTAGATTTTGATACATGCAACACTATTTTTGTCTTTTGTTATACACAATACCGAGTCCCTTTGATAGCTTGCATTACACACAAGACATAGTTTTACCAAACTAAAAAACACTATCAATATTGATATTAAAATATTATTATATTTTTTACCTAGAAATTGGAATGAAATTTATGAATAATATTAATTAAATAATTAAAAAATTGTTTAGACATGTTTAAAATAATATTTATTTGGTGACCAATTAACTAGAAATGAATATAAAACCCTTTTGATAATATAGGAATTCTTTTGCTGGAAAACTATATAAATTAATTATAAAAAGATGATAGATGATTTTAATGATATATATATATATATCATATTCATCCAACTATTTAACATCCATATTATTTGTTTTTTAGAAAAGTGATAAGAATAAATCCAATTTATAAATAAATATATATATTCTTTCTAAAAGGTAACTTTTCCACCCTTTAATGACGTAACTATTTTAAATATTAATTTTAAAACTTTTATAAATTTTATATGAAAAAATAAAATTCATTTTCAAAATATTTATTTCAAAATTTAATTTGGGTTAAATTTAAGTATTTTTCTGACAAGTTTCATGTTTTGATGAATAGTGAAAAATACTAAATTTTAATTTAAAACTAACTTTTCATATAATTTATTTATATAATTAAATTATGTTTTTAATTGGTTTTAAAGTATTTTTAGTTAAATTTTAATTATATTAATCTAATTTAGTCCATTTTGATCTATTTATATTGAATTTAGATATAAAAAACTTAGCAAACTTTTGAACATTTTTTCACTTTATAAACCCGCTGTCTCATCCCGTCAATGGGATTTATTTTAAATTTATTCCTTCCAATAATGTGATTTGTATTTGAAAAAATGTATTCCATATTTTTAATAAAAATAATTTATAATATATATTAATTTAAACTTAGTTTTTTACAAAAAATATTAGCGAAAGTAATTAAAATTAATTATAGTGATTAAGGTAAAAACAAGCTTACTTAATGATTAAACATAGAATATAAGGTGTAAAAATGACCCTAAACTTGTATAAATATTATCTAATGGCCATATTTAGATCATGAAACCTATAAGGAAATTTAATGGTCTATTTTTAACCCTTGGGGGATAAGTAAAATGTGGGGAGCACTCAAATATTTTCAATAATACCCAATGTGTCCTTTTCCCCACTTATAAAAGGCCTCCTCTGCTCCAAATCTCATCACACATCTCAAGGCCTTTTGTATAAACCAAAAAATTAATAAATAAGGTCCCAAAATACCTCCTATCATCATATAATCCTAAATTGAGTTTAAATACAACCAAGTAATCCCTTTGGTGAAAACTAAAAGAAGTTACCTGATAAATAGACAACGTTATTCAACGTGAATTTCTGTATTATTTATTTCTCCACCCATTAAGTTACTATTATTAAATGATTCCATAATAAAATGAAAATACTAAAAATACTTATATGTTTTTATTCTAAGGGTTATAAGTATACCTATACATACTTTCATCAAATGGGTAATGAACATACTGCTCATGTGTATGACGAACTACCGCTTCACAAAACAATGGCATTAATTTTTCCTTTAACACCTATAATGGTTGGGAATTATGATTTAAATACTATTTTTATATTATATAAATGATATTTATGATGTATTTATGCTTCTATAATTATTATATATTGCATACCTTCATGCTTTCTATTTTTTGGGAATAAAATAACTTTTTTTGGACATGTAGACTATCACCTCCTCAAAGTGATGTGATTCGTTCACACTTTACATGTAATGTATTAAGGATGGTATTAGTAAAAATATATGGTATATATTACATAATAATTCTACTGTAATGATATAATATATATATACATATATTTCATTTACTTGATTTATTTCTATACAATAAGAAAATGGAAACACCGTTAATGCGTACATACGACCTACCGTCTCCATGAATAGTGTATTCCATTTCATATTTATATATTTCATTTATTAGTATAAATATTTATATAATGAATATATATTATTTTTATATAATTTTTTACATTCTCAAAATAATTAAATCATTATCTAAGTAAGAGGATCATGAACAACAAGTCAAAACATACACAAAAAACAAAACGGATATTACCCAAAACGTAACCTTGACAAGGAATCATTAATAAATGGGTAATATAAAGTAATTATAAAGTAATACATGTTATTATATATAAGAATATTTTAATTTGGTATATTTATAATAAGCTTATATTTATTATAGTTGAGTTTTGAATTTGTACGAACAAAGTCAAGACTTAAGGTAAGGGTTTTCTCATCTCACTTTTATTTCCCTGAGATATATGCTATATTCACTACTTATTATTGTTGTGTGGTGTATATAATGACCTATGAAATGTTATATAATGAATTTAATTTATTTAATTATATTAAAAGTTTCAATTTATGTTATTATTTCTTGGATATTATGATTCAAAATTTACTCAAGTAGTAAGGACATTTCTAGTCTCACTTTTATTTCAGCAAGACTTATGCCTTATTTAACACTATTTTATTTTATGTGGTGTATATAATTTCCATTAATGTATTATATGATTATTATACTTAAATTTATATTTATTTAGATATACATTTTATGATCTCTATTTCATGGGTTTTTCCGGTTCAAAAGTTTATAAATTGGTTATTTAATTTTGTCTCAATTTGCTTCCTTTGAGACACATATTTTTATGAAAATATATTATTTTACAAGGTGTATATACTTCCATTTTATATTTTATATAATTAATATAATTTATTTAATGATATTTTAAGCTTTATTTAATGTTATTCCTTCATGTGTATTAAGATTCTAATTTTTCAAGGTAGTAAGAGTCCATTGTATAATCTCATCATTTATCTAGATTATTTATGATTATGAATCCATTGATGAAATATTATGATCCATATATCAAGAAATATGATTAATTTTATTATCCTTTTATTATTCATGTTTTATCAATGTAATGACACCATTTTCCACTCTTTGGTACTTTAAATAATTAAGAAAATGCTTTTAAGAAAATATGACCTTATTTATCTCTTTGGTTGGGAATCTGTGTTATTTAAAAATAATGTTTTCTAAAAATGTTTTTAATCCATTTTCAATATTCCTTTATAAATTTTCAAGGAAAATGTTTTCAAAATATTTTCAATATTTTTTTATAAATTTTCAAATTATTTTCAAAGAAAAAGGTTTTTTTAAATGTTTTCAAGATTCCTTTATAAGTTTTCAAAGCTATTTTCAAAGAAAAGAGTTATAAAAATGATTTATATTTTTTTTCAAATTGTAAAATATATTTTCCTCAAAAAACATTTTAAAAGAAATTTCAAATCTTTCTTTACAATAAAATGATTTTTTAAATTTTTTTATGAAAGGTATTTTTAAAGAAAGTCTATTTTACTTAATAAATTTTACAAGGGATCTTTCAAAATCCTTCTCAATATAAGATAAAATACTTTTATATAGTTTAAAATTTATAGGGATATGATCGAAGGAAACCATTCATACTCCTTCTTCAAAATTTTTATGTTTAAGAGGATACTTTGTTTATGAAAACTATTTCTCTTCCATGGGTTATATGCTATTGAAAACCGCTTCTTTTCACAGATTATGCTTTGATGAAATGATTATGAAACCTGTATGTTTTCCATAGGTTATGATATGATGATATTTTTATGATACCCATTTCATTTCATGGGTTATGGTATAATGTTTATGAAACCCATCTCTTTTTATGGGTCATCACATGATGAGTGTTTTATTATCTTATAGCACACAAATGTATCATTTCATTATGGGACAGGTATGACCTATATATCCCTCAAATGCATTGGGTAAAGATTTATATCTCATTATATAATGATTGGAAACAATTCAATGAGATTTATCCATAATGGGAAACACGTGTGTCCTCATCCAAAATGGGAAGCAGGTGTGTCCTGATCCACTATGGGAATATGGGGAGAACCAATCCACTATGGTAAGAAGGGGAAACCCAATACACTATGGGAAGAAGGGGAAACCCAATCCACTATGGGAAGAAAGCATCACCTAATCCACTATAAGGAGAGGGATGTGACTTGGGATGGTGGTGTGTCCCACCTAATAGGTGTATCCCTCCATGAAGTGACCTGATAAGTTTTGGAAATGAGCCTTAAATTATAGGTAATTTTTGCATATGATTATGTGTATTCCAAAATTCTTTGTATTATGCCAATTATATGCTCTCATGAATCATATAATTTGATTTACTTATGATTAATATTTAATTAAATTCCAATATTTATTCCATGACTCTTGATTATTATTGTTGAAATACAAGGTATGATCTTATAATGTTACGATCACGTTCTCACACCCTTATTCTCACACTATTCTTACTTATCTCCATTATTTACCCTTATTGATCATCTGAGATTACCCCTTTATTTTGTTTCCTTTTCCTAGGTTATGAAGAAAGGTTTTAAGTAGGAGTAATAAAGGGTAAGATCTTTAAGTTAGATTTTGAATATCTTTAAAAAAGTTATAAGATTATATTTCCATGTTTTCAAAGACACTAAACTATTACGGTCCTCTGATATGTATTTTTTTAATGTACTAAATATTCATATAAAACAAGGTAATATCCATGTTTGTTAATCCATAGTCACTATAGTTGGTATCAAAGGAAATGTTTAGTTAACCTTTGGAAACTAGGATGAGAAAACTTTAGTGATATCCCTAGGGATATTTATAAGGATATTTATAAGGATGTAGCTAATGATAAGACTAAGGTGTTATAGATTTAAAATTTGGTGTCATGATTTAGGAATCCTATAAGTAAATTTTCTTGATTATGTGGTTTTCTTATATGATAAGTGTTTCTCACACTATACTTTCTGGTCTTAGTGAATAGAAAGAACTAGAATGAACTTGGTTAACATTGAATGTTTATAATGTGGAAAGTATGGTCATTATAAAAATATATGTCTTAAGTGGAAATCTCCTGCATATAATGAGGAAGGTGGTATAAGTATTAGTTATACTGTTGAAGATAAAGAGATAACAAATGAAACATGAAAGGTATGTGATGTTCAAAAATTATTGTTTATATTAATCATAATAAGCATGATTGAATTAATGTTGAGGAACCTTAAGATATGATTAATATTTTAAAATTATAGTAAATGGGTATTAAGGAATAAGATTATGAATCCTATGTAATGGTTTAAGAATAAAGTCTGAATATTGAAGTGTATATGTATTATAATTCAAGAATTATTTTTTATAAATCTTGAAGTATATACTTTCTATTAAGGATTTTCAAAAATATATTGAATGATGCTGATGGCCTAAAAATTTTATTTAATGTAAAGGTGATATTTTTATTAAGGGAAAGAAACCCTTAATGTGTTCCTAATATTGAGAAAATTGTGTTTAGAATGGATATAATTGATATGGATAAAGTAAATTGGATATTATTGATAACCTTATAACTGATAAAGTATTTTGGAAAAAGTGATTTGTGCTCTCATGGATAAAGATTATGGAATTTTCATACTTAAGGAACATATCCAATGATCCTTGGAATAAGAAAGAATGCATTTTTTCAATAAGTATTTATGGTAATTCATGTTATTACTTTGTTTTAAGATAATACATGATTAAGGTATTCACATGTTGGGTATATGAAAAATAAGAGTTACTTTATGATATATGGGGGATTAATAATATGCTGTTTTTGAGAAATTTAGTTACCTTATTTCTAAATTTTTGGACTTTAATGTTTCACAATGGTTATAAGGTTAAAAATTTATGGAATGGTTTATATTAAAAATTAGATGAGGTTTTCAATATTGAAGTATTATCTCATGATATGTGGATTTATTCATATTGGATAGCTTTTGAAAACATTTTTTTTCTGATAAAGGAATATTGAATGAACTATCATTATATTTATAGATGTCATGATTTGAAAACACTTTTGGAATAAAAAATTCACATTCATGTATTAGAATAATAGATAAAGTGTAAATTGATCAAGGAATGATAAAGGGTAAGGATTTCCTAAAATCATGTAAGTATATATTCTCATGAAAATTATTCAAATTTAGGAAAAAAGGTCTAGAAATAAAATTTTGTCCTATTATAATAATTTTTGATAATATCAATGAACTTTTTCAATCCTATTTGGGTTATGGATTTGTGATCACTAACTTTATCCTAACCATGTTCTCTATCACTCTCCATCAGAACATGATAGTTATATTTCTCTTCTATGTCCATATTTTTACTTTCCACCTATGTTCTCTTATATGGAAACCTAATTATGAATTACTTTGGGTAACCATTATGTTTCTAACTTTCCCATTTTAAAGTAAGTTTTAGTATTCATTTATAAATTTGGGTTTCTATAAAATTAACTTTTAAGTAGTAAAACATTGATAACCCAAATGAATTTTGAGGGTGAAATTAATTTTAAGGGGGGTAGAATATAACAATTCTACATCCGTCAGGTGAGGGGATAAACAAATGAAAACCCTATATAATTGCGCATAGGGAGGATTGAAACTGATACCTCCCTAAATACCACCACAGGATGCAACCACCAGGATACACCCATGGTGCATGTAACACTTCTAGATTTTTTGAATTATTTTTTTTCAAATTGATTAATATTTTTTATATTTTTAATTTCACAGAACAATGAATATATATATTTTTTATATTAAAGTACTAAGATTATATTACATTATATGAAACACCAATTTAATATTTCACTACATGGAATACATA
Source organism: Viscum album (assembly GCA_963277665.1). Taxonomy (NCBI): domain Eukaryota; kingdom Viridiplantae; phylum Streptophyta; class Magnoliopsida; order Santalales; family Viscaceae; genus Viscum; species Viscum album. The sequence continues at coordinate 1,204,962,277 of OY728131.1, read as the reverse complement.
GATTCTCTTGTGATTAATGCAACACTATGTTTGTCTTATGTTACACACAACACCGAGTCCCTTCGATAACATGCATTACACGAAAGGCTGAGTTTTACCAAACTAAAAAATAATATCAATATTGTTATTAAAATATAATTAAAATTTTAACCTAGATATTGAAATTAATTTTATGAATATGTTAAAAAAAATTAAAATATGGTTTACAAATGTATATAAGAATATTTATTTGGTGACTAATTAATTATAAATGAAAATAAAAAACTTTTGATAATATAATAAATATTTTGCTGAAAAACTATATAAATTAATTAAATCCATTTTGATAGATGATATTAATGATATATATTTATATTTATTATACATTCAACTATTTAACGTTCATATTATGTGTTTTCTAAAAAAGAGATAAGAATAAATCCAATATTATGAATAAATATATTTTTTTATAAAAGGTAATTTTTTCGCCTTTTAATGGCACACTTATTTTAAATATAATTTTTGAAAATTTTATAATTTTTATATGAAAAAAGAAAATTAATTTTTTAAATCATAATATAAAAATCTAATTTGGGTTAATTTTTGGTATCTTTCTGAGAAGTTCTATGTTATGATGAATATTGAAAATAATAATTTCTAATTGAAAACTTCATTTTCATCTAATTTATTTATATAGTTAAATTATGTTTTTAATTTTTTTTAAAGAATATATATTAATTTTTTTTAACTAATTGGTATTTTTTATATTTAATTTAGGTATAAATAACTTTGTAAAATTTTGAACATTTTTTTCACTTTAAAAACCCGTTGTCTCATCCTATCAATGAGATTAATTTTAAATTTATTTTTTTCCACTTCCGTGATTGGAATTTGGAAAAATAGATTAAATATTTGTAATAAAAATAAATTATAAATTATATTAATTTAAACTTAGTTTTTTACCAAAAATTATTAGTGAAATTAATTAAAACTAATTATCGTGATTAATGTAAAGACAAGGTTACTTAATGATTAAAGTCAGAATATAAGATGTACAAATGACCCTACACTTTCCTAAAAATTATTTAATCACTATATTTTGACAATTAAACCTATAAATATCTATAATGGTCTATTTTAACCCTTGTGGGACAAGTAAAATGTGGGGAGTACTCAAATATTTTCAAGTATACCCAATGTGTCCATTTCCCCACTTATAAAATCCCCCTCTCCTCCTCCACTCATCACACCAATAAATCAATTTTTTAACATAAAAAAACTACCAAAATAATCTCCTAAAATCCCTTATATCATTCCAGAAGCTTCACTTTGGCTATAAAATCCAACCAATAAATCCATTTGGTGCAAACCAAAAGAGGTTACCCAAAAAAGAGGTAATGTTCTCCAACATGTATTTCTGAATTATTTCTATCTCCACCCATTAATTTACTCTTATTAAATGATTATATAATAAAATTAGTATAATAAATATACTTATATGTTGTTATTATAAGGTTTATAACTACACATACATAAACTTCCATAAAATGGATAATGAACTTATTGTTTGTGTGTAAGAAGGACTGCTGCCTCACAAAATAATGCCATTCGTTTTTCCTTTAACACCTATCATGTATGGTAATTATGATGTAAATACTCTTTTATATGATATTAATGATATTTATGATGTATTTATACTTATTTAATTATTATATAACACATAACTTCATGATTTCCATTTTGTGGGAATAGGATAACTTCATTTTTGGACATATGGACTACTGCCTCTTCAAAGTGATGTGATTCATTCACATTTTAAATGGAATGTATTAAGGATTCATTTAGTAAAATTATATGAAATATATGAAATAATAATTATAATTTAATTATAATATATATATATATATATATATATATTTCATTTACTTTATTTCTTTCAATATGATAAGAAAACAGAAACAACAGTCATGCGTACGTACGACTTACCATCTCCTTGAACTATGCATTCCGTTTCACATTTAAATATTATATAAATTATTATTAATATTTATAGAATGAATATATATTATATTTATATCTATTTTTACATTATTTAAATAAGTTAATAATGATCTAAGTTAGAGGATCATGAATTAGAGGTCAAAACATATACGAAAAACAAAATGGATATTACCTGAAAGGTAAACTTAACATAAAATTGTTAATAAAAAGGTAATATAAAGTCATTATAAAATAATATATAGTATGAAATATAATAAAATGTTAATTTTTTATATTTATAATAAACTTATATTTATTGTACATGAGGTTTGAATGTGTATGAATAAATTCAAGACTTAAGGTATGAGATTTCTCATCTCACTTTTAATTCTGTGAGATATATGCTATATTCACCACTTATTATTTTTTGTGTGGTGTATATACTGACCCATGAAATTTTATATCATGAATTTAATTTATTTAATTATATTTATTGTTTCAATTTATGTTATTATTTAATGGATATAATGATTCAAAAGTTACTCAATTAGTAGGGGGATTTCTAGTCTCACTTTTATTTTTGCGAGACTTATGCCTTATTCAACACCCATTTATTTTGTGTGGTGTATATACTAACCATAAACATATTATTTGATTATTATAATTAAATTTTTGGATATTTTCATATCCATTTTATGATATCTATTTAATGGGGTTTTACGGTTCAAAATTTACTAAATTGGTAAGGTAATTTTGTCTCAATCAGCCTTCTTTGTAACACATGTTTTATTATGCACCTATATTATTTTAAAAGGTGTATATATATCCATTTAAAATATTATATCATGAATATAACTCCTTTAATGATATTTTATGATTCATTTAATGTTATTATTTTATGGGTATTAGGATTCAAAGTTGCTAAGTTAGTAATATTATGTAGTTAAAATCTCAGAGTTTATCACGATTGTTTATGATTATGATTACATTGATGAAATATTATGATAAATATCTCAATAAATCTCATGAATTTTATTATAATTTGGTTATTAATGTTATATACAAGTAATGATACCATTTTTTTCACTCTTTTTTACTTTAAATAATTAAGAAAATGATTTTAAGAAAATTCAACATTATTTCTCTCTTCGGTGAGGAATCTGTGTTCTTTAAAAAAATATTTTATAAAAATATTTTCAAAATGTTTTCAACATCACTTGATAATTATTCAAGGAAAATTATTTTCAATATTAATTTATAATTTTTCAAATTATTTTCAAAGAAAAATGTTTTTTTTTCAGAATGTTTTCACGATTTTTATTAGTTTTGAAAGATATTTTCAAAGAAAAAGGTTTTCAAAATAATTTATGTTTTAAAAAGATATTTTTTTCAAAGAGGAAAATATAATTTCCTCATGAAATTTTTAAAATGAAATTTCAGATCATTCTTTATGAGAAAATCTTTTTTGAAAATCTTTTATTAAATGCATTTTCAAATAAAGACTATTTTCCTTAATAAAATTTCCAAGTGATCTTTAGAAATCCTTCTCCATATAAGATAAAATCCTTTGAAATAATTTATTATTTACTGGTGATATGATCTAAGAACACCATTCATACCCTTTCTTCTAATTGTTTTTTTAATATTATAATTTTTTTATGAAACAGATTTCTCTTCAATGAGTTATATACTTTTAAAAGATCATTCTTTTCATAGGTTCTGATTTTATAAAATGATTAAAAAAATGAATATTTTCCATAGGTTATGATATTATTACATGTTTATGATACCCATTTCATTTCATGGGTTATGATATGATGTTTATGAAACCCATATATTTTTATTGGTCTTAATATAATGGAGTTTTTATTATCTTGTGGAATACGAATTTATGATTTCATTTTGTATTGGGTGGGACCTATATCCCTCTAAAATTAAATGAGTAAAGATTTATATATCACAAGATAATGATTAAAAATATGTATATGGGATTGATAAAAAATGGGAAACAAGAGTGTCGTAATTCATAATGGGAAATTGGTGTGTTCTGATCCACTATTGCAAGATGGGGAAACCCGATCTACTATAGGAAGAAGGGGAAATCCGATCCACTATGGGAGGAAGGGGAAACCCAATACACTATAAGAAGAAGTTATAACTCTATCCACTATAATTAAAGGGTTGTTATTGGGGATAATGGTGTGTCCCGCCTAGTAGGCTCATCCCACATGAAGTTCTATGCACTATTTGTAAATGAACCTTGAATTATAGGGAATATTTTTATATGCTTATGTGTATGTGATAAGTGTATGTATTATGAAAATTTTATGCTATCATGGCTCATGCTATTTTATTTCATTATGATTTATTTTTAATGAATGGAAAATATTTAAGCTCAAATATTGATTATGATCTTTGAAATATAGGGTATGATATTCTAATGTTATGATCATTTTCTCATACCCTTATGATCATGTTATAATTACTCATCTCCCTTTTTTAACCTTACTGATCATATGATCACAACCATTTATTATTTTTCCTTTCCCTAGGTTGTGAAGATAGTTTTTAAGTAGTATTACTAGAGGGTAAGATCATTAAGGGAGATGTTGAAGATCTTTCACCAAGTTAGAAGATTATGTTTTAAATGTTTCCAAGTACACTAAACTATTATGGTCCCTAGGAATGTATTTATTGTAATGTGATGAATATTCATCTAAAATTATGTAATATCCATTTATGTTAAGCCTAGGACACTATAGTTGGTATCAAAGGAAAGGTTTAGTCAAATTTTGGAAACTAGGATGAGAAAACTTTATTAAGATACCTAGGGACATTTCAAAGGATATTTATAGGGTTGAATCTAAGTATAAGACTAAGGTTTTATATATTTAAAAGTACATGTCATTATTTATCCATCATATAAGTAATTTTTCATAATCATGTGGTTTTTTTACTATGAAAATTGTTTCTCACACTTTGCTTTTTGGTCTTATTAAATAAAGGGAACTATAAGAAGCTAGGTTTACATTGAATGTTTCAGATATTGAATGTATGGGAATTATAAAAATATATTTCCTAAGTGGAAATATCATGAATAGAATAAGGAAAGTGGTATGAGTATTGTTTATAATTTTTAAGATAATGAGAAAAAAATGACATGTGAAAGGTTTGGGATATTCTAAGAGTATTGTTTACATTAAAAATAAGAATCATGATTAAATTGATGTTGAGGAACCATAAGAATTGATTCATATTTCAAAATTCTAAGGGGTATTAAGGAATAATATGATGAATCCTAAGTAATTTTTTATGAATAAAGTTAGATGATTGAAGTGTATATGTATTGGAATTCAAGAATTATGTTATATGAATCATGAAGTATATGTTTTCCATTAAGGATTTTTAAAAATATTTTTAATGGTTATAATGACCTAGAAAAGTTTTTTAATGGAAATGTGATATTTTTTATTAAGGTAAGGTAACCATTAATGTTTTCTTGATATTGAGAAAATTATATTCAGCTAAGAGATTATTGATATGGATAAATTAAATTGGATAACACTAATAACCTCAGAATTGATAAAGGATTTGGTGAAAAAGTGGTTTCTACTATCCTAGATGAATATTATGTCATTTTCATATTTAAGGAACATATCCAATGATACTTGGAATAATAAAGATTTCATGTTTTAAATAAGGATTTATGGTAATTCGGGTTATTACCATGTTTCAATAGAATACATTATGAAGGTATTCACATGTTTTTTTATGTGACAAACTAGAGTTACTTTATGATATACAGGGGATTAATGTTAATATTTTTTTTGTAAAATTTAGTGACCTTATTTATAAAGTTTTGGACTTTCACATTTTGGATTGGTTATGAGGTTACAAATGTATGTAATGGTTTATGTTAAACTTCAGATGAGTTTTTAGATATTAAATCATTTTTTCACCATATGAGTATTTATGCATATTGGATAACTTGTGAGAACCTTTTTGGTGTGAAAAAGACTGATGAAATGACCTATCATTCTATTTATGGATATCATGATCTGCTAATTATTCAGAAATGAAAAATTCATCTTCATTTCATAGAATAAGAGATGAAGTGGTAATTGATCAAGGAAAAATAAAGGGTGGGGTTTTTTAAATCTTATAAACATATATTTTCATTAAAATTATTCAACTTTAGAAAAAAGTGTCTTGACATAAAATGTAGTCATGTTATCATCATTTTTATGATAACAATGACCTTTTTCAAGCCTCTTTGGGTTATAGATTTATGATAATTAAATTTATCCTAAACATGTTATCTATCACTCTTCATCAGAATTTTCTAGTTATATTTCTCTTCCAAGTTCATGTTTCCACTTTCCATCTATGTTCTCCCATGTGGAAACCTAGTTACGAGTTACTTTGGGTAACCGTTATGTTTCTAACTTTCCCCTTTTAAAGTAAGTTTTAGTATTCATTTTTATGATGTGGGTTTCTATGAAATAAACTTTCAAATATTAAACTATTGAAAACATAGTTTAATTTTCAGTGAAAATTTCATTTTAAGGGGGATAAAGGCAACACTTTGATATTTTTGTGAATTATTATTTTTGAATTAATTTAATCTTTCTAATATTTTTCATTTTATGCAACAATGAATATAGATTTTTTATATGAATACAATAAGTTTGGATTGTGTTATATGCAATAATAAGTTAATATTTCACTAAATGCGACACTTAGATTGTAGTTATATACATTAAAAACTATGTTTTCCATGTGTTGCACATAATATTGAGTCCCTTTGATATCTTGTGTTACATGCAAGGATGAGTTTTATAGAACTATAAAATACTATAAATATTGTTTTTAAAATATTTTTATATTTTTAACATAACTGTTATAATGAATTTTATGAATACAACTAATTAAATAATGAAAATATAGTTTACACATGTATATATGAAGACTTATTTAGTGACAAATTAACTATAAATGAAAATAAAACCCTTTTGACAATATAAGAAATCTTCTGCTGGAAAACTATATAAATTAATTAAACCACTTCTGATAGAAGATTTTAATTATATATATATATACATATTATATTCATTAAACTATTTAACATTCATATTATGTGTTTTCAAGAAAAGAGATAAGAATAAATCCAATTTTATGTATAAAGATATATATTCTTTATAAAAGGTAATTTTGCCGCCTTTTAGTGGTGAAACCATTTTAAATATTATTTTTGGAATTTTTATAAATTTTATATAAAAAATTGAAGATAATTTTTGAAATAATAATGTTGAAATTTACTTTGGGTGAATTTTTTTTATTTTTCTGAGAAGTTTCATATTTTGATAAGTAATAAAAAATACTAAATTTTTATTGAAAAATTATTTTTCATCTAATTTATTTTTATAGTTAAATTATGTTTTTAATTTGTTTTAAAGTATAATTAGTTAAATTTTAAATATATTAATAAAATTTACATCATTGGTATCTTTTTATATTGAATTTATATATAAAAATCTTAGAAAACTTTTGTACGTTGTTTCACTTTAAAAACCCGTTGTCTCGTCCCGTCCATGGGATTAATTTTAAATTTATTTATTCTAATTCTTTGATTGGAATTTGGAAAAATAGATTAAATATTTGGAATAAAAAAATTATAATTTCTATTAAGGTAAACATAGTTTTTTACCAAAAATATTAGTGAAAGTAATTAAAATTAATTACAGTGATTGAGGTAAAAACAAGCTTACTTAATGATTGAACTTAGAATATAAAGTGTAAAAATGAATTTAAAATTATCTAAAAATTATTCTATGGACATATTTAGACCATTAAAACTATAAGGATATATAATTATTTATTTTTAACCCTTTAAGGACAAGTTAAACATGGAGAGCGCTCAAATATTTTCAAGAATATCCAATGTGTCCCTTTCCCCACTTATAAAAGGCCTTATCTCCTACTCATCCTCTCATAACACCTATAAATACATTTTGGATTATCCAAAAACATCCCAAATAATCTCCCAACACCCCATATCATCCTAGAATCCTCAATTTGAGTATAAATCCAACTAAGGATTCCCTTTTGTGTAAACCAAAAGAAGTTACTTGAAAAGAGGTAACTTTATTAAACGTGCATTTATATATTATTTATTTCTTCACCCATTCAGTTATTCTTATTTTATGATTATATAAAAACATAAATATCCTCAATATATTTACATGTTGTTATTATAATGGTTTTATCTTCACCTACCCATGCTTCCATCAAATGTCTAATGAACTTACCTTTCATGTTTACGACGGACTACAGCCTTGTGAAACGATGCCGTTCATTTTTCCTTTACCACATTTAATGGTTTGTAATTATGATGGAAATACTATTTTTATATGATAAAAATTATATTTATTATGTATTTATTACTATTTAATTATTATTTAACACATACCTTAATTATTGACATTTTTTGGGAATATGATAACTTCATTTTTGGACGTGTGGACTACCGCCTCCTCAAAGCGATGTGATTCGTTCACACTTTACATGGAATGTATTAAGGATGGGTTTAATAAAATTATATGATATATATGAAATTATAATTATAATATAATGACAATATATATTTATAAACATATATTACATTTAATTTCTTTATTTTAACATGATAAGAAAATGAAAACAACATTCATACATATGTACGACCTACCGTCTCCATGAATGGTGTATTTAATTTCATATTTATATATTTTATATATTATTATAAATATTTATATAATGAATATATAAGATATTTATATCATGTTTTAAATTATTTAAATAAGTAAATCATGATCTAAGTAAGAGGATCATGAATAAAAAATCAAAACATATACGAAAAACAAAATGGATATTATCTGAAACATAACCTTAACATGAAATTTTTAATTAAAGAGTAATATGAAGTCATAATAAAATAATATATAGAATTTAATATAATAATATTCTACTGTGGTATATTTATAATAAACTTATATTTATTATACAATATGTTTGAATGTGTATGAATAAAGTCAAGACATAAGGTAAGAGTTTCTCATATCACTTTTATTTTTGTGAGATATATGCTATATTTACCATTTATTATTATTGTGTGATGTATATACTGACCTATTACATGTTATATCATGAATTTAATTTATTTAATTATATCAAAATTTTCAATTGATGTTATTATTTCACAGATCTCATGATTCAAAAGTTACTCAAGTAGTAAGGGGATTTATGGTATCACTTTTATTTCTACAAGACTTATGCCTTATTCACCAATCATTTATTTTGTATGGTGTATATAATGAAAATTAATGTATTATATTATTTTTATACTTAAATTTATGGATATTTACTTATAAATTTTATGATCTATATTTCATGGGTTTTTACGGTTCAAAATTTACCAAATCAGTTAGGTAATTTTATCTCAATTTTCCTTATTTGGGACACCTATTTTATTATACAACTTTATTATTTTACAAGGTGTATATACTTCCATTTTACATGTTATATCATGGATAAAATTTCTGTAAATATATTTTAAGGTTCATTTAATTTTATTCTTTCATGGGGATTAGGATTAAAAGTTTCTAAAGTAGTAAGAGCATATTGCCCCAATATCATCTTTTATCAAGATTATTTATGATTATGCTTCTGTTAATGAAATATTATTCTCCATATATCAAGAACAGTCATGAATTTTATTATCATATGGTTATTAATTTTATATCCAATAAATGTTACTATTTCTCTAGTCTTTGGTACTTTAAATAATTAATAAGATATTTTTAAGAAAATCTGACCTTATTTCTCTCTTTAGTCGAGAATCTTTGTTCTATTAAAACAATGATTTATAAATTTTTTTTAAATATATATTCAAGATTAATTTATAAGTTTTCAGGGAAAAAGGTTTTCAAAAGGTTTTCAATATTTATTTATATGTTTTCAAATTATTTTCAAATAAAAATTATTATTTTTTCAAACTGTTTTTAAGCTTCCTTTATTAGTTTTCGAAATTATTTTCCAAGAAAAATGTTTTAAAAATGATTTATTTTTTCAAAATAATTTTATTTCAAATAGAAAAATATATTTTCCTCAATAAATGTTTGAAATGAAATTTTAAATCTTTCTTTATAAGAAAAAGAGTTTTGAAAATGTTTTTAAAGGGATTTGCAAAGAAATGCTATTTTAATTAAGAAATGTTCCTAGTGATATTTCAAAATCATTATCCATATAGGATGAAATCCATTGAAATAGTTTATGATTTTATGGGGATATTATCCGAGTAAACCATTAATAATATTTCTTTTAATGGTTTATATTTAAGACGACATGGATTTTATGAAACCCGTTTCTCTTCTATGGGTTATATGCTATTTAAATATGCTTCCTTTCAGGGTTTATTATTTTATGAAATGATTATAAAACCAATATATTTCCATAGGTTATGATATGATGCCATTTTTATAATACCCATTTAATTTCATGGTTTATGATATGATGTTTATGAAACCCATTTACTTTTATGGGTCATGATATGATGAATGTTTTATTATTTTGTGACACACAAATGTATGATTTAATTATGTGATGGGTGAGACCTATATATCCATAAAATTAATTGGATAAAGATTTATATCTCATGATATTATTATGGGAAAAAAATTGATGAGATTGATACAAAATGGGAAACAGATGTGTCCTGATCCACTATGGGAAGATAGGGAAACCCGATCCACTATGAGAATAAGGGGAAACACAGTCCACTATGGGAAGAAGGGGAAACCCTATCCACTATGGAAAGAAGGTATAAAATGATAAAATATAAAGAAAGGGATGTGAATAGGTATGGTGGTGTGTCCTTCCCAGTTGGTTCATACCCCATGAAGTGCCCTAATAATTTTTTTCAATGAGCCATTAATTATAGGGAAATTTTTTATATGCTTATGCATATGAAAAAATTCTGTCTTATTCCAATTTTATGCTCTAACAACTCATGTTCCTGGAATTCATTAGGATTAATGTATAATTACCTATCAATATTTATTCCATGACTCTTGATTATGATTGTTGTAATGCAGGGTATGATCTTCTAAGGTTATAAACATGTTCTCATATCCTTATTCTCATGTTATGCTTACTTATCTCCCTTATTTACCCTTAATGAGCATCCTATCTCATCCATTTCTTATATATTTATTCCCTAGGTTATGAAGAAATGTTTTAAGTATAAGTACTGAAGGGGAAGATCTTTATGAGAGACGTTTAAGATATTTTATCAAGTTAGAAGATTTTGTTTCCATGTTTCCAAAGACAATAAACTATTACATCCCTCAGGAATATTTTTTTATTGTGATGAATATTCATCAAAAATGATTTAATATCTTGTATATTAATCCTGGGTAACTATATGGAATACCTTAATAGTTGTTCTATGGGATAAAAACCAAAATGAATCAATTTTATAGTGAAATATAGATCTTGTACCACTAATGGATATTATTTAAATGGGATCATCATTTTAGTGAGAGAAAATTTAATAATTGTTTTATTAAAAGAAGGTAAAATGTGATACTAATCAGATAAAAATATATATTATATATAGAATTATATAATCACCATAAAACATTAATTTGATAATAAATAAACATTATAAAATAGTATAGAAACTTAAGAATTATTCTTAAGAAAAAAATTCAATGTGTGAAAAGAATACTTTCCAAAGTAGTCGACTGGTGAAGTTGTTCAATAAACATATCTAAATTATTAAGATAAAAATTTAAATTATTTTCTTGAATTTTACACTTTAATTATTATATCCATGGAATCTAAGTTATAAAAAAACATGTGAACATGGTTTAATTCAATATAATTTATAACCTAAAAATGATTTACCATGAACAAGATAAGTATGAAAAATATAAGGTTTCAATGAAATTTTTTAAATATAATATTTTCAAAGTAACATTATTATATTATAATATACTCAATATTATTGGATATGTTAATGAATTGGAGAGGTTGGGATCTTATTTAAGACTATATCTAGCTAGAAACTTCACTTTATAATAATTATCTAAAATATTATGATAGTTTATTATGAATTATAAAATGAATGAGTTTAATAAATGTTTAACTGCTCTCCTTAATATTTTTTAGATTTTTGATACAGATAAGAGATTTCTAGGTTAAAGTTATATATTAACAAAATAATAGGGAAAAAGTTCAAATAGGAATAAAAAAATTCTATTAGAAATTTTAATAGTTTGCCTTCCAGAAACATATTGAAGTCATTGAAACATAATGGTAAAACCGAGAATGAGGGGTGGGGCTTCTATTGTTTCATAACTATCCACTACTTGATTAATTTTCCATAATACCCAAATCGATGAAATAAACTTCATATAGAGTTCACATCAGGTATTAATGTCATTTAATCCTTCTATTATAAATGTTATATGACACTGAATATACATTAAACAAGTGTTCTGGATATGTATAAGAGTTTAAAATCAAATAAGGATTTTTTTAGAGTTTAAAGTATGTATCCAAGTAATGTAGATGGAATTTTATACATTATTTATTTATATAAAATGGTTTACTTTACTGCTCTAGTGGATGAGAATAAAGATTATGTCTTTTACTTATTATTTTCCTCTTATGTGATAAGAGGATTTATTGTAAGAAATGATTGTTAAAAAATAATGAGATTATGTTTTAATGAACATGGTTATGATTTGATCTAGTTTTATAACATGGTTTTATAATAATATATGAATAAAAGGGGTTTTATCTATGATAATTTTTTTTATCCAATTTATTTGTTAAAATATAATGGAAAGAGTTTCCACCACTTAATAATATCACATTTTAAAGTATAAAGTATTAATTTCTTAATAATATTCCAAATACATATAATACCATATAATATATGATTGTTAATAGTTAATTTCTAAAATATTCTCATTAATGTAAATAAATTTTATTTCAAAAAAAACTTGTGTTTTATAGTTTGAAATTTTGTAGTAAATATAGTTATTAAGAGGCCAGTGGGAGTATACGTAGACTTAGATAAATTCAAATTGTAATATAAAAAAAATTATACCAATATAATTCAATTTTAGAGTCACTTTATATCTTAAAATATTTTAGGGTATATTGGTAAATAAATATAATTCTAAGAGTTAGATTTTTATCAAAATGATCTCAAATAAATTTTTAAATGTAATGTTACAAGATGATTATAACCGACTTATAAAGAGTTTTAAATTGACTACAAAACTTATTAACATCATAAAATATAATGAAATTAAGTAAAGATGTTTGAATACTACATTTAAGTAGTTGAACATGAGGATTATGAATTCTATCTCACCATTATTCAAACAAATTTTCTTCATAGATCTTACCCCTTAAATATTTTAGTGGGAGAATGTATTTAAGGGTCACACCAAGATATAGTAGGAATTAAATAGAGATATAATAAGTTTAAAAAACCTAAAATTTCAGAAAACATAAGGCGTATTTGTTGTCTATCAAATAGGGTATGACCAGTCGAGTTCTTATGTATGGTTTTGTTAATATTCACAAAGTAGTTTAAGAATATGAAATGTATCATGTTATATATTGAAAACAAACACTTTTATCATTATTTAATGTTAGATTCATATAAACATAAAGTTAAATGATAATTAACCCCTAAAATCATGACTTTGAGTTATCCCTAACCAATGTTCATAAAAGAGTATTATAGGTTGTAATGAAATTCTAAGGTTAGCATGGGTGAGATTTTGTGTAGAGATATAAAATATTATCACAAGACATAAAAAAATTGTTTGTGATAATTGATCCACAAAAAATACCATATATAGTTTCATACATTATGTCTTTGGTATGTTGGGGATTTATGTTTCATATTAAATCACCACACCTAATGTTAGATAAGATACCTTGAAACACCTTGAGATATTGGAATATATTTTTATCTAAATTAATACCATGTTCGATAGCTTCCTCCACATGTAACAATGAAATAAAATGTTCCATGAAATATTAGATGAATGTTATTAAGATAATTATAAGAATAATAAAAACTATATTAAATTAAAATATATTACTCAACTAAAATATCTTACATTTTAAGGACAAATAATTTATATAAATTTGTATTAAAAGGTATTTTTCTTTCTCAAATAAATATTTTTAAATATTTTATATATTTTATCCTAATTAATTAAATTAAAAATTTATAAAATATTACTATATATGAACTAATATATTAACATTTTTAAATTAAAAATCGATATGAAATAATATTAGGAACACTTAAAAACATTATTTTTCAATAAAAACAGTTTTTCTTTATATTTTGTATTTTCATTTAAAAACTAAATTTATAAATTTATAACTTTAATTATATAAAATTATATTCATTTTTGAATTCATTATATTATAATTATCTTTGGATTATTGTTTCATATATTTCTGAAAAGTTCAAATTTTGTGGTGAATAGTGAACAATACTGATTTTTCACATACTATCACTTTTATGGAATTTTCATAATACAAGAATACAAAACAAAAATAAAATATTAGAAAAATATATTTTAAAAAATAAATCATTTAAAAAATACAATTTTGAATTTATAAAACTCATGTTTAACATTTTAGAAACGTAAATAATATTTTACTCTAATAAAAACTATTTTTGGTCTGTTTCTTTTAACTAAGTATCCACAAAGTATAATTGAGTTTTGGATTGATTTTAAAGAAAAATAACTTTTATTAGTTTAATAATAAACCAATTAAGATCATATAAATTAACAAAATTGATAATTTTATCTAAATCGTATATTTTTAAGTATAAAAATACACATTCTAAAAATGGTTTTTATAATAATATTAAAATTAATTTTTATAAACCTTAGAAATTTTATTTTAAAAAATTTATTTCATATTTGAAATCATATGGTCCACCTTTTTCAATAAGTTCCATTTTATTTTTATGCATTAAAAGTAAATTACTTAGCTAAAAATTCATGGCCATGGTAAAAACCTAAAATTGTAAAACTGAAAAATCTAAGAGTAAAAGACATAAAAATATGTTTTAAAATGTATTTTTTAGGATTTTTAGACCTTAAACATCACACCAATCCATTATTTTCCATTATTGCATCCACTTGGCCATTGAGTAGCGACTTTACCTTTTATATAATAAAAAAATGTCACTCTACTCCCTTATAAATGGAGCCACCATAACCCTAATTCTCCTCACACCCCAAGACTATTATATTAAAAAAATCTACCTAAATAACTCTATAGAACTCCTATAAACCTATTATAGATTTTGGTATCTCCAAAATACCACCCCTCAAAGGCTTAATACATTGTACAAAGGAGTTCTCCCAATGAGTAAGGTAAAATTCTTACTTACTCCTTTTTTATTTCTTTTCATTTATTTCATATTATACCTTATCATATTCTAATATAACCAGGTTTAAATACTTAAATAAGTATAATAATTATACTTAAATTTTATCTTGTTTATGGGATAACCATTTTATACCTTACTCCCAACCATTTAAAAAATGAAAATGTCACTTGCGTTACTTACTGACTACCACATCCGTAAGAGATGTGATCCATTTTCATATCTAAATTACATGAATGGTTAAAAGGGGTAGTGAATAAATATTATATCTAAAACATTATTAATATTATTTAAATATAAACCAATTAATACCTTCTTTATTTTCTATAAAATATGAGAACGACGTTTGTGTGTACGTGCAGATTACCTCCTCCTTGAAGCAACATATTCTATTGCTCATATAAACTTTTATTATTTATCCAAATATATTAAAATATTATTCAAAAAATTATAAATATAAAAAAATGTCCTTATAATTATGTAATATTGATATAATTCCAAAGGAACCACTTGATCAACTATATTCACCTATAAGTTATAGTATATTCTTGTTTGAGTAAGCCTAACCACCTACATGAAAAATGCTATAAATTTATATCACGTTTAAATATAGAAACATAAATAATGGAATTATTATACATAAATTATAAAATAATATTTTTTTTATGTTTCTGAAAAGGTTATATTAATATTTAATTCCTTATTAACATACCAAATTTTGTTCATAAAAAATTTCTGAAACAAACAGGTCGCTGATTCCATATTTATGAATCATGACTAAAACTATAATGGAATGAAATTATATATTTTTAAATAATTATAAATAATAAATTAAATAAATTTTTTTAATTTAGTAATGATTAACTTGGTATCAATTAACATGAATCAACATCAATACTTTAAGGCATGCGTGAAACAATCAAAATCGCTAACATCTGATGATAAAGATAAACTGTAACTATCTAATAAATGTGTAATAAATGATTAAAATTAAATATAAGAAATGTTAATAGAGTTTAATAAGGTTATTAATTATTTTATTAACATGTTCATTCTTATGATACATGATATTAAATCAGTTTTTTGGAATTGGAGAGTAACAGTAAGGGTGTTTCATCACAATTTACTTTATCTGAGAAATTTTTTGTTTTATTCAGCTAATTTCATTTAAATAGTGTGTATAATACCCATTAGATATATAATATCATGAATTATATTTTATCCAGATTAATTGAAGTTCAATTTCAATACCTCTTTTTCAAAGGGTTTCTATTAAAATATTTCTTAAGTTGTAAAATGTTTTCTTGACTCAACATCTTTTTGTGGGTCATAATTGTAGGGACCCAAAGTTTGACGTACATGGACATTACATTACTTTTGCAGAATACATAATACATAACAAAAACAAACACACAAGGACTGTAATAGTTTAGTGTCTTTGGAAACTTGGAACATAATCTTCTAATCATGGTGAAAGATCTTCAACATCTCCCATAAAGATCTTCCCCTTCTGTTTTCTTACCTAAAACCATTCTTTATATCTTGGGGAAAAGAAAACAGAAAAAGGGTGAGCTCAAATTCTCAGTAAGGGTAAACCTAGAGAACATAAAACAATCCATAAACATTTGAATGCAAAAACTTGAACATAAAATCTAAACATCAAAATATTGAGCAAAGACATAAATCTTGGAAGTATATGAGGCATATATCATAAAGGAATATCAATAATGATAAAATAGCGTGGGAAGAAAACATGTAATTGTGGAAAACCATTAAGCATAGGATATGATTTCCATAGTAGCCAAGGAATTTCTGCCAAGATCATCTTAGTGGACAAAGTCCCTTTCTGAATCGAGTTTACTCCTCATTCCAGTCTTGTAACACTGATCCGGATTAACTTACCGTTCCAACCATGTCTATCTCATGAGATATAAATCTTTACCCAATGCATTGGAGGGAGATATAGGTCCCACCCATCTCATAATGAAATCATTCTTACTTGTGCCACAACATAAACATAAATCATTCATCATAACCCAAAGAATAAAAAGGGTTTCATAAATATCATCCCATCATAACATAATCCATATAAAACAAATGGATATCATTTCATTATAAGAAAAGTGAAACCATGTAAATCATAGAGAAATTATACTTGAAACATACACATATGAAGTAATATCATCTTAGATGGAAAATGGTTTGGATAAAACACTTGAAATAAATTCTTGAGGAAAATATCCTTTCTTATTCAAAATCATTTTATTTCCACAAAATGAAATGAAATTTTAAAAGAAAAGGATTTTGTTGAAAATATTCATTAAATATTGTAGAGTAAGATTCATGAAAATAAGGTTTTATGACACCGTAAAAATCTGTTCATGCCGTATAAGTTAAAAAAACCATTCTCCTTGTACTTTTAATGGAAAAGTCAAAAAGTACTACATATTGTAAACAAAAGAAATATTCCTTCCATAACACAAAGTAAAATTCAAATAGGGGTAAACATGACATTAAAAAATACATGGAAATATATTAAACACTTTATGAAAACATTTTTATGGACATGGATGAAAAATATAACCCCAGTAAATACTTACGTATAAGCAATCTCGAATAAAAATGAGATTGAAAAATTATCCCTTACCTTATGTCCAATTTCTTCCATATGTGTACGAGACTCCTGAATAGTGGGTTTAAAAATATTATTAACTTGTAACATAACCATAATAATATTTATGATATCAAAGATGATTCACTTACAACTTTATATTATCAGTTCATTTGTCAATTCCATGTTAAAGCAGCGTTTTGGGTAAAATCGTTTCATTTATCGTCCGTGTTTTGACTTTTAATTATTAATATGATTACTTAGATCATGATTACTTAATTAAAGAATATAAAACATGATTTATATATAATATATATTCAGAATATACATATATATAATAGATCTATAAATGGAAATAAATACACCGTTCATGGAGACGGTAGGCCGTACGTACGCATGAACGCTGTTTTTCGTTTCCTTATTGAATTAAACGGAATTAAGTAGATGAAAAACATATATATATATATATATATACATAAATCCATTATAATTATTATGTCATATATTTCATTATTACTTATTATATATTCTTTATAATCATTCTTGAATCGTTAACATGGAAAATGAATCTCATCGCGTCATGGAGATGGTAATCCGTACGTACGCACGAGTGATGATATCGTTCCCATATTTATTGAATGGAATTGGAGTGGATGATATAATTTCTTAGAATCAGTAATATTTTATAATAATAATATATAGTTATTCTTTACAACATTATACCCATCCAAGTAAGGTGGTGGTGGAAAAACTAATTACACCACGGCGTGGAGACGATATTCCGTACATACGCACGCGCGATGATTTCGTTTTTTGTAGGATGGATAGAAGGTGAAATAGGGTTGTTTAATATTTATAATAACATATAAGTATATAAATAATACTGATGTTATTACTTTATAATGAAACAACTAAAGAAGAGGAAGTAGAAGAAGAAAGAAACTTGGAAGAGTCGGTAGAAGAGATTACCTCTTCCTCGATGCACCTTCTTTAAACTTCTTCTTAGGGCACTAGAGTTGGTCTTTTGAGAAAACAAGAACTTATATGATATAACTATAGAGGTTGAGAAGAGGAAATGGAAAGGGTTGGCCGAGCTTCATGGCTCAAAAGGGTGCGAAGAGAATAGAGAAGGGGTTCCCTTTTTATAAGAGAGGAGAGGGGCACCTTAGGAAAACTTAAAATATTATTTTATAATAAAGTCATATTTAGTTTTTAATAGCTCCAAATTAATTTATTTAGAATATAATGTGGGTATGGGTATAAATAATCTCAACCAATAGGTTTTAGACAAGTTTAGGTTACTATTTTATCCTTATCATTTAGATTTAACTCTAAGTTAAATAATTTAACTTTTACCGTGTGTTTTTGTTTTCTTACACTATATGGTTAATAAACTTACTATAACAAGACAAAAGAACCCCAATTGGTTCATTATTAATATATATATCCTTATATAATTCATTTGGATTAACCTTATATTTTTATGAATAAAATAAAAATTAATAATATAATATTTGTTTTAAAAACTATTTTATGTCAATTTTGACACTATTTGGTACTTGATTTTTGTGAAAATCATAACAACATGATTAGTTCAAAAAAAGTTAATTAAATTAATAATAACATGTCATATTAACGTATAAAATTAGTGTAATTCATAAAAAGTCTAAAATTACATTTATTTGGGTATTTATAACATCAATTATGTTAATATATCATTAATAAGGTAATTACTGCATCATCATTGTGTCATAAATAAATTAAATTATTTAATGTCTAAAAATTATAAATAAAATACCATTATGTATGAAATATTTTTATCTTTATAATTAATATTTATAGTAGAATTTATCTTATGTATAACCCTATAATAAAAATGTTTTAGTTATTAAACTTTGATTTTAACTATTTTAATTCTTCTTTAAATAAAATAATAATAAATGTCCTAATCTAATCCAAGTGGACATAAAGGGTAATATTTTATCCCTAAGGTTGTTTTTGGTCGAATTACACTTATCCAATAGAATTAGGACATGTGTTAGGGTAATAATAATATCATTTTTATCCTTAATTACCCAATTTACTTTTAACTGCGGTAAATAAAAGTAAAAAGTTACTATTCACCAAAAATTATTTTTATCTTATTGAACCACATTTTACTCCTTGATACTAAACGTGTCTCTCAGATTTTCAAAATTCCACTCACAGAAGCGGTAAAATTAAGTTTTATGTAAATTTTCAAATTCTCCTAGGAGGTGGGTAAAAGACGGTGAAAAGTTCAATAAAATTTTTATATATCTAAAATTATTATAAAATGACTCCAATGAATTACATTGAACTTATATAGGTATTATGTATCAATTTTGACCTAAAATAAATTTAAATAAATTTAAATTATTATTTAAATAAAAATTCGGTTTTTAAATAGTAACCCCGTGTTTTCACTATTCATCAAAAATTCAAAGTTTTTAGAAAAATACCAACAATTCACCCTATGCTAATTTCGATATTCTGAATCCAAAAATGAAGTCCATTTTGAACGATAAAATTTATAAAAGTTCAAAAAGTGGGTATTACTATTCATAACGGCTAGTTTATATAATATTTTAATAACATATCGTTGTTTAGTGAAACTTGGTATTGCGTACAACACACGCTATCATGGAAGGTCGTGATTGCGTGTAATGTAAGCCAAGTCAGGGTTTCATGTAGTTAAATACTCCTTTTTTTGCGTATAAAATAATCCAACCGTATTTCATTTATACAATGAATATATATATATATATATACACACTCAATGTGGCATAAAATAACTTCTATCAACTGAACTTGAAATTGTGTGTAACACGATCCAAGATTATTGTTGTGTATACTGAAAGGTAATACGGTGTTGCGTATAGCACAAGATAATCTTGGTGTAGCGTACAAGAGAAGACATCAATGAAATTAAAAAGAATAATTCTTATAAAATCTTGGGTTGTTACATTCTACCCCCCTTAAAATGAATTTCACCCTCAAAATTCGTCGGGGTTATAAATGGTTTACTACTTGAAAGTTTCTTTCATAAAAGCCCACATCGTAAAAAGGAATACTAAAAATTCATTTTTAAAAGGGAAGTTAGAATCATAACAGTCACCCAATCTAACTCAGCACTGGGTTTCCACATAGGACAACATAGGTGAAAATATGGATATGGAAGAGAAATCTAACCATCAAGTTCTGATGGAGAGTGGTAGAGAACATGGCTATAAAAAATCCAACAATCAAAAATCCATAAATTTATGATGATCTAAGGTACCATCTGATTCATTGTATATAAGGGCACTAGGACAACATTTTTGGTTTTCAAGATGATTTCTCTAAAGTTGAAGAATTTGAATTAGAAGAAATACTTACTTTATTTTGGTTTAATATCACCGTTGTTCGTGCCTTGAACAATTTCCACTTCATATCTTAAAGAAATGAAGTTGAATTTTTTATTTTTGAAGTGTTAGGAGATCATGTGACAGAATGATGGGTCATTCCATATGTCTGAAACAAAAGGTTAGAAAAAGTTATCAAATATACATAAGTCCATCTATAGTTTGGTTAATCGTATATGATTCCAAAAAAAGACTTATACTTCATCTATCATATTACTCAATAAAATTAGTTTTTACTAACCAGGGAATTCTTGTAGGCCAGTGGTAGGAAATAAAGTCCTGTCGCACTTCAGTTGTGGGTTTGATTCCCACAGCCTTGTCTGACACGGCAGGTTGTCGCTCGTCCTGCAGGTTATGCCTTTTTCTAAAACTACATTATAATAACATTCCTGCAATAAAATAGAAAAAATTTATAGCCTTAAACAATACTATATTATGTCTAACTTAATTTATTTCAATCATTAGGCTTATCCAAAATACTTTTGAACAAGCTCATAGTATAAAGAAAACAATTACTAGAAATTTCATCTACCGAACATGTGAATACTATCATTTATCCCCCATATATCATACGATGTATCTTGTTGGTCACATTCCAAACATGTGAATACCTTAATCATGTATTCTCTTGAACCATAGTGAAAACATGAATGCTGTCACAAGGTAACTCTTTCCATATACCAAAATCCCAAAAAATTATATATACTCAAACCATGATATCACTTTTTCCTTATATTAGTTATTATCTCATTAATAATATCAAACATTTCATTATCTACTTATCCCTTATTTATGCGCATATTAGGTGATTTCTAAAAATATCTGAATAAACTTTCATGGTTACCGGTACCATTCAACATATACTTTCAAAACTCAAGCAAAGGCAACAGTGTAACAATCCTTAGATTTTTCTTTATTCCATAGTACTATTCATTATTCTTGATAAACATACAATCATTACACTACCTTCTTAAACCACTGACTGAGCTTCATCATTTCTTCCATCTCATATATAATTCGTAGTCTCTTCATCATCATCCACATAAATACTACCCATATGAACATTATGATTCTCTTTATGAGATTTTCCCTTAGGGCATTGGTTTGCATAATGCCCGTACATTCCACATTTAAAACACTTAACCTTTGTTGATGTCTTATCAATACCATTATCCTTGTCCATGGTGTTAACTGAACATTTTCCTTTACAATTACTAGCTCTGTGTCCTTATTTTCCACACCCAAAGCATCTTCCAGTTCCTTTGAAACATTCTCCCTAATGCCTCTTCCCACATGATTTACATGAGGGAAATTGAACTTTCTTTCCTCTATGATCATCATGAAACTCCATCTTTCTCTTATTAGCTGAGTCGGGAAAATTACCAAAGTTGAGATTATTGATCATATTATGAGATTTATGATTAGGCATAATAACGATATGTGGACTTCCAGATCCAATTTCATTTGGTTTCTCATGAAGAATATCATTCCATTGTCTATCATATCCTCCATTATCGTGAATCTTCCTGTTTCCAACCATTTTCTAAAACCCAAAAAGAATAGTGTTAGAGGTCAAAATCATAATCAATGGGGAGTAACTTCAATATATAACATATTAGCTTTAATTTTAATATTTTTACCGTAATTATAGGACTATAACCTATTTTTATACTTAACCTTAGAGACTTCCCTAGACATACCTTAGAATTATCTCTAGGGATCTCAATAAAGTTCTCGTATCCTAGTTTCTAAAGGTTGACTAAACTGAACCTCTGATACCAATTGTAGATACCTAAAGCTTGATGTACATGGAAATTACATTACTTTTTCGGAATACTTAATACATAACAAAAACAAACACAGAAGGACCGTAATAGTTTATTATCTTTGGAAATATGGAACATAATCTTCTAATCATGGTGAAAGATCTTCAATATCTCCCATAAAGATCTGACCCTTTTGTTTTCTTACCTAAAAACTTTCTTTATATCCTGAGGAAAATAAAACATAAAAAGGGTGAGATAAAATGATCAATAAGGGTAAACATAGAGAACATAAAATAATCCATAAACATATAAATGCAAAAACTTGAACATAAAATCTAAACATGAAAATCTTGAGAAAAGACATAAATCTTGGAAGTACGTGAGGCATATATCATAAAGGAACATCAATCATGATAAAATAACATGTGAAAAAACATGTAATTGTGGTAAATCATTAAGCACATGATATGATTTCCATAGTAACCAAGGCATTACTGCCAAGACCATCTTAGTCGACAAAGTCCCTTTCTGAATCGAGTTCACTCCTCGTTCCAGTCCTGTAACACTGAACCATATTAACTTACCATTCCATCCATGTCTTTCTCATGAGATATAAATCTTTACCCAATGAATTGGATGGAGATATAGGTCCCACCCATCTCATAATGAAATCATTCTTACTTGTTCCACAACATAAACATAAATCATTCATCATAACCCAAAGAATAAAATGAGTTTCATAAACATCATCCCGTCATAACATAATACATATAAAAAAAATGTATATCATATCATCATAAGAAAATTGAAACCATGTAAATCATAGAGACATTATACTTGAAACATACGCATATGAAGTAATATCATCTTAGATGGAAAATGGTTTTGATAAAACACTTGAAATAAATTCTTGAGGAAAATATCCTTTCTCATTAAAAATCATTTAATTTTCACAAAATTCCATGAAATTTTAAAAGAAAAAGATTTTGTTGAAAATAGTCAATAAATCTTGTAAAGTAAGCTTCATGAAAATGAGGCATTATGAAACTGTAAAAATCTGTTCATTCCATATAAGTTAAAAAAACATTCTCCTCGTACTTTTAACGGAAAAGTCAAAAAGTACTACGTATGGTAAAAAAAGAAATATTCCTTCCATAACACAAAGTAAAAGTCAAAGAGGGGTAAACATGACATTAAAAATACATGGAAATATATTAAATACTTTATTAAAACATATTTATGGACATGTATAAAAAATATAACCCCAGTAAATACTTACGTATAAGCAATCTTGAAAAAAAATGAGATTGAAAAATTATGCCTTACCTTATGTCCAATTTCTTCCATACGTGTCTGAGACTCCTGTATAGTGGGTTTAAAAATATTATTAACTTGTAACAAAACCATAATAATATTTATGATATCATATATGATTTACTTACAATTTTATATTATCCGTTCATTTGTCAATTTCATGTTAAAACAGCGTTTTGGGTAAAATCATTACATTTATCATCCGTGTTTTGACTTGTAATTATTAATATGATTACTTAGATCATGATTAATTAATTCCAGAATATAAAACATGATTTATATATAATATATATTCAGAATATACATATATACAATAGATCGATAAATGGAAAGAAATACACCGTTCATTGAGACAGTAGGCCGTACGTATGCATGAACGCTGTTTTTCGTTTCCTTATTGAATTGAATGGAATTAAGTATATGACATACATATATATATACATAAATATAGTAGAATTATTATGTAATATATTTAATTATTACTTATTATATATACTTTATAATCATTCTTGAATTGTTAACATGGAAAATGAATCTCATCGCGTCGTCGAGACGGTAACCCGTACGTACGCACGAGCAATGATATCATTCCCATATTTATTGAATGGAATTGGAGTGGATGATATAATATATTATAATCAGTATGATGTTATAATAATCATATATAGTTATTCATTACACCATTATACCCATCCAAGTAAGGTGGTGGTGGAAAAACTGATTACACCACGACGTGGAGACGTTATTCCGTACGTACGCACGCGCGGTGATTTCATTTTATGTAGGATGGATAGAAGGTGAAATAGGGTTATTTAATATTTATAATAACATATAAGTATATAAATAATACTTATGTTATTAATTTATAATGAAACAACTAAAGAAGAGTAAGTAGAAGAAGAAATAAACTTGAAAGAGTCAGTAGAAGAGATTACCTCTTCCTCGACGCACCTCCTTTAAACTTATTCTTAGGGCACTAGAGTTGGTCTTTTGAGAAAAAAATAATTTATATGATATATATGGAGAGGTTGAGAAGAGGAAATATCAGGGGTTGGCCGAGCTTCAAGGCTCAAAAGGGTGTGAAGAGAATAGGGAAGGGGTTCCCTTTTTATAAGGGAGGAGAGGGGAACCTTAGGAAAACTTAAAATATTATTTTATAATAAAGTCATATTCGATTTTTAAGAGCTCAAAATTGATTTATTTATAAGATAAGGTGGTTATGGGTCGAAATAATCTCAACCAATAGGTTTTATACAAGTTTAGGTTACTATTTTATCCTTATCATTTAGATTTAACTCTAAGTTAAATAATATAACTTTTACCAGGTCTTTTTGTTTTCTTACACTATATGGTTAATAAACTTACTATAACAAGACAAATGAACCCCAAGTGGTTAATTATTAGTATATATATCCTTATCTAAGTCATTTGTATGAACCTTAAATTTTTAGGAATAAAATAACAATTAATAATATAATATTTGTTTTAAAAACTATTTTATGTCAATTTCGACACTATTTGGTACTTGATTTTTGTGAAAATCATAACATCATGATTAGTTCGAAAAAAGTTAATTAAATCAATAATAACATGTCATATTAACGTATAAAATTATTTTAATTTATAAAAAGTGTAAAATTACATTTATTTGGGTATTTATAACATCAATTATGTTAATATTTCATTAATAAGGTAATTACTGCATCATCATTGTGTCAAAAATAAATTAAAATTTTTAATGTCTAAAAATTATAAATAAAATACCATTATGTAGGAAATATTTTTATATTTCTAATGAATATTTATAGTCGAATTTATCTTATTTATAACACTATATTAAAAATATTTTAGTTATTAAACTTTGATTTTAACTATTTTAATTCATCTTTAAATAAAATAATAATAAATGTCCTAATCTAATCCAAGTGGACCTAAAGGGTAATATTTTATACCTAAGGTTGTTTTTTGTCGAATTAAACTTATCCAATAGAATTAGGACATGCGTTAGGGTAATAATAATATCATTTTTACCCTTAATTACCCTATTTACTTTTAACCGCGGTAAATAAAAGTAAAAAGTTACTATTCACCAAAAATTATTTTTATCTTATTGAACCACATTTTACTCCTTGATGTTAACTATGTGTCTCGGATTTTTGAAATTCCACTCACAAAAGCGGTAAAATTATATTTTATGTAAATTTTCAAATTCTCTTAGGAGATGGGTAAAAGACGGTGAAAAGTTCAATAAAATTTTTATATATCTAAAATTATTATAAAATGACTCCAATGAATTAAATTGAACATATATAGGTATTATGTATCAAATTTTACCTAAAATAAATTTAAATAAAATAAATAATTATTTAAAAAAAGTCAGTTTTTAAATAGTAACCTAGTGTTTTCACTATTCATCAAAAATTAATAGTTTTCAGAAAAATACCAAAAATTCACCCTAGGATAATTTCGATATTCCAAATCCAAAAATGAACTCCATTTGAAAGATAAAATTTATAAAATTTCAAAAAGTGGGTATTACTATTCATAACAGCTAGTTTATATAATATTTTAATAACATATCGCTATTTAGTGAAACTCGGTATTGCATACAACACACACTATCGAGGAAGGTCGTGATTGTGTGTAATGTAAGCCAAGTTAGGGTTGAGTGTAGTGCATGACTCCTTTGTTGGTGCGTATAATAGAATCCAACCATATTTAATTTATACATTGAATATATATATATATACACTCATTGTTGCGTAAAATAACTTCTACCAAACGAACTTGAAATTGTGTGTAACACGATCCAAGATTATTGTTGTGTATACTGCAAGCTAATACGGTGTTGCGTATAGCACAATATAATCTTAGTGTAGCATATAAGAGAATACATCAATGAAATTAAAAAGAATAATTCTTAAAAAATCTCAGGTTGTTACAATAATGATTCCTATTTGTCAATGGTTTTTCAAGAATTTTATATATATTATATTATGATATTATAATGAATTTGATACTTCTTTTATAGCTAATTACATTAAATTATTTATTTCTTTATTAGATTATATTATGTTAAGAATCATTCCCAACCTCTCTAAATGATCTCTTTCTCTTTCATATCAATATAAACGCTTCCCACTAATATTATATTTATTATTTTGAAATCTAAATATGTTTTATTTTTTGTAATCTTAAAATTTTACTTTAATAGTTTTCAAATTAAATATTTATTACTCTCTTTACGATGTTAATTTCAAAAAAGGTATTTTCAAAATATTATAAAAATATTTCCCATCGAATTTATTATTTTTATATTCTACTCAAAATTTCTAATGGAAAATTTCTATATCATTTTCAAGGCTACATTACCAAAGATTAATTTTGAAAATAAAATTTTTCAAAATATTTTACTCCACATTTTTGTAAAATGAATTTTTTGTGTGACATATAACATTTTCTTTTACGATTATGGTAAAAAAATTAAAAACTATTTTACTGTTTCTTTCACCTTTATGAGAATTATTCTTTTTGAAGATTTATTTCCATGAATTAAAATGTATTTAAAAATGATTTTAATTATTAATGATTTTGAAAAAATTAAATATTGCTATATTTTTTTAAAGTAAAACCTTGATTTTAAAATGTAATTATTGATCTTAAAATAGATTTTAAAGGATTTTGTTTTTAATAAAATTAGTATTCAATGATTTTATTTCTTCTCAAATAAATATGTTGAAAACATATGTATTTTATATATTTTTTTTCTAAAAAACATTTTTGATTTTAAAGTGTAATTTTTACGATTTTCTATCAAGCTCAAAGAATTTCATTTTAATGAAAACATTTTAAGGTGTTCTCAAGAATTTTAGAAAGGGATATTTCTTATTGTTTTTAAAATTTATTTATCCAATAATTTCAAAAGGGAGTTTTACATCTATATAAACATCATTTGAAATTCATTTTCTCACACTTAGCATATGTTCTGATGATACTATCCACCTTCTTTCTCTGTATGAATTATGAAATGTTCTATATATGTCTTCATAAAACTCATCTCTTTTCTATGAGTTAATTACGTGATGTTTGAAATATGAGTGTTTGATTTCAAACTGAAAACTTTTGTAGGGATGATTGATATGTGGGGTCCTATATCACCCTATAATTCATTGGTTAAAGTTTTATACCTCATGAGATAAATATATTGAGTGTTAATAACATATAGATTATCTATTTTCACAAGATTGAGCATGAACATGATTAAGAATAACTATGTTAACAAGATTGAGTGTGAAAACTATACACATTATCTATATTAAAATGATTGATAATGAACACAATGTTGATTATATATGTTCACATGATTGAGCTTGGACTTGATGAATATTATCTACATTCGTAATACTGATCCTAAACATGATGTAGATCAGCTAAATTCATAAGATTGAGCATGAACGTGATAATAATTAGCTATGTTCACTGGATTGAGCATGAAATCAATGCGGTTAGCCATGTTCACAATGTTATGACATCCTATTCTTATTCTTATACTATAATTATAAATTATATAATTATGTTATTCTCCATGTATCATGATTATTATCTTATGTTTCCACACTTTTATGACATCGTGCATGTTTGATCATTTGAGATAACATTTCCTTCTATCATGAATTATGGACAATGGTTATTATTCCATGATCTTTTAAATAATATATTTATCATGTACTCATGTTTTCTAATATTATTATGATCTAACCCTCAATGAAATTTTTATAATTTTTTCCTTACTAAGTGTTTTATCTCACCCATTTCTTATGATTCCATTCCCCAGGTTATGATTACAAGTATAACCTATGAAGATTCTAGAAGGGGGTACAATGTGGTTCAATTATAAAGATATGTTTAAAAGAATTGTAAAATAAGTTTCTTATAAACATGACCGTCAAAGACAATAAACCTTATGTTATTGGGATTGTGTTTTTATTATGTGATGTAATATTTAACTTATGGAAATGATGTAAAATAAATATATGTTTAGCTTGGGCAACCTAAGTTTGTATCAAATACAATTTTTAAAGAATGCGTTTTATTACCATATTCTAGAGTGTGGGTATGGGGCACCTCAGTTAGTATCAAAGAAAGGTTTAGTTATTATTGTGGATTATTTTAGTTATTTTTTGTGGTTATTATAGTTATTTTTTGGTATTATACTAGAATAAATTTAGTTAAAACATTATGGATATGTTTAAGAATATGATAATATCCAGAAATTTTGGTAAAGTAGAGATTGTGTTGTTTTCCTGAAAAAGGTATCCCTGATTAGATACTACAATTGGATGTAGGCTTTGACATAGATATACCTAGGGGTAACAATCCTAAAAGGGTAATACTGTGAATTAAATCAATCATCACTCAGTGAACAACAAAGAGGCATAACTATACACATAGTTTGACACTCATGGGTGGTATTCTTTGGTTGATCACATACTTCTTACAAACCATTATGAAAGATTTAAATGAAATTTGAGGATGTAATATATAATTTTTTTGGTTATAGAACCTAAAAGGATTATTACTGTGAAAAAAATAAGTTAAATTGAAGTATTTATAGGTGTATCCAATTATATCATAATAAAATTGAAAGTATCATAGGTCTAAGTGAATGTGTCAATAGATAAGACATATTAAGATTGAGTTTTCATTTTCATATGACCATTTATTATGTTTTTATTAGATATTATCCAAAAAATTTTGTTATAATATTAGGTTGGAAATAAGATCAATAAAACGATGCTTTGAAAGTTATATCCCTATAAAATACTATAACCAACTAAGGAATCATATTTGGTACAAATTTTTTATTTAAAGGAAAATCTCAATATATTCTTATTATATGGGAAATGTCAAGTCTTATTATATATAATATTAAATGGTTGATATATCAGTAGAAATATATATTGTACTTCTTATATATTGCTTAGCTTCTTTCATTAGTGAATGATAATTAAAATTTCTAGTATATAGTTTAATTAAGAGGTAGGGGGTGTAATATCCTGAGATATTGGAATATATTTTTCTCTAAATTAATAATATTTTTGATAGATTTCTCCACACACAACATTGAAATAAAATGAGACATGACATATTAAATAAATATTATTAAGAAAATTATAAGAATTATAAAACCTTTAAGGAATAAAAACACATTACTCAACATAAATTTCTTACATTTAGAGGATACATAATTAATATGATTTGATATTAAAAATTATTATTCTTTCTAAATTAAATATTTTTTAAATGTGTTGTATAATTTATCCTAATTAATTAAATTTATAAATTATTATAAATTATTATATATGAAATAAAATATTAAAAGTCTTTAAATTATAAATTTTTATGAAATAATATTAGGAACACTTAAGAAATTTATCATTTTTTATAAAAATATTTTTTCTTTATATTTTACATTTTCATTTTTTTTACATTTTATAATTTTAATTATATAAAATTAACATATTTTTTAAATTCAAAAATTTATAATTTTATTAGGATGAATATTTAATATTTTTCTCAAAAGTTTGATTTTGGGGTGAATAGTGAAAAATATCGATTTCACAAATACTACCGCTTTTATGACATTGTCATAGTACAAGAATGATTTAAAATTTTATAAAAAATTTTAATATACAAAATATATATTTAAGAAATAAATAAATAATTTAATGATACAATGTTGAATTTATAAAACCCATATATATTATTTTGGAATCTTAGGTAATATTTTACATTAATAAAAAACTATTTTTCGTATATTTCTTTTAACTAAGTAGTTACAAGGTGGAATTCAATTTTGGATTATTTTGAAAGTAAATAACTCTTATTAGGTTAATAATAAACTAATTAATGTTATATAAATCCATAAAATCAATAATTTTATCTTAATAATAATTTTAATTATACAAATACATTTTCTTTCTAAAAATGGGTTTTACAGGTTATGTGCGATAATATTAAAATTGATTTTTATCACCCTTATAAATATTATTTAAAAAAATGTGTTTTATTTTTGTAACTGTTAGGTATAAATTATTTAATAAGGACTGTTTTATTTTTAGGCATTAAAAGTAAATTACCTAGGTACTAATTTGTTACCATGGTAAAAATAAAAAAAATGTAAAAGTGAAAAATTTAAGTGAAAAAGACTTAAAATCACATGAAAAACGTGTGTGAAAATTTATGGTTGAGGATTTAATAACCTCATACCTTACCAACACCATTATTTTCTATTATTGTATCCAATTGACCTTTGAATGATGAATTTACCATTTACATTATTACCAAAATTTCACTCTTCTCCCTTAT
The DNA here is from genome assembly GCA_963277665.1 of Viscum album. Classification (NCBI taxonomy): domain Eukaryota; kingdom Viridiplantae; phylum Streptophyta; class Magnoliopsida; order Santalales; family Viscaceae; genus Viscum; species Viscum album. The sequence continues at coordinate 1,204,930,357 of OY728131.1, read as the reverse complement.
AAAAGGAGCCATAATCACCTCCTTATCCTCACAACCCAATCATCTTATATTACTATAAAATATTCCAAAAAAACTCAAAAAAAAAAACTCATATTAACCTCTTATAGGTGCTTCTATTATCAAAATACCACCCCTAAAATTCTTAATCCATTTTTCAAAGGAGTTCTCACAATGAGTAAGTTAAAATTATCAATTAACCCTTTATTATTTATTTTCCTTTCTTTACTCTTTTACCACCTCATAATATAATACACCCATAATGAAATAATGAAATAATTATCATAATTATACTGAAATTTTATTATTTTTATGTTATAACCATTTTTTACCTTTCTCCTAACCATTAGAAAAACGAAAATGTAACTTGTGTTATGTGTTTACTACCACCTCTATAAGTTATGTGATCCATTTTTCATAACCAAATTAAATGGATGGTTTAAAGGGTTTATTTAATTAAAAAATATTATATTTATAAAATTATTAATATTATAAAAATATAAACCAATTTCTACATTCCTTACGTTCTATAAAAAACAAAAACGATGTCCGTGTGTACGTGTAGACTACCACCTCCATTAAACAATGCATTTTTTTTCACCTTGATTTTTTTATTTATAAAAATATCTTAAAATATTATTCACCATATTAAATAAATATAAATAATATAATTAAAATTTTTAATTAATGATATTAGGCCAAAGAATCCACTTTCTTAACCATACTGACCCATCGATTATAGCATGTTCTTGTTTGGGTTTTCTTAACCATCTACATGATTGAGACTTGAATAATGGTATTATTATAAAAAAATGATAAAATAATATTTTTTTAGGTTATTTAGAGGTTATATTAATATTTAATGTGTTATTAACCTACCAAATTTTGTACAAAGAAATTTACCAAAACGAACACATATTTGATTTAATCTTTACAAATTGAGACTAAAATTATCATTAAATGAAATTAAAGATTTTTAAATCATTATGAAGCATCTATTATAGAACCATAGATAATTTATTAATGATAAAATTGGTATAAATGAATGTAAATCAACATCGACACTATAAGAAATGCATAAAACAATCAAACATGATAAGGTGTGATGATCTAAATAAAATGAAAGAAACTAATAAATGTATAATAAATGATTACAGTTAAATAGAAGAAATGTTAATAGAGATGAATAAGGTTATGATATATTTTATCAATGTAGTTATTTTTATAATATATGAGATTAAATACATTTATTGACATTGATAGTAAAGGTAAGGGTGTTTCATCTCAATTTACATTCTTTGAGACATGTTTAATTTTATGATCATAATTTCATTTAAATAGTGTGTATACTTATTGCTGGATATATAATATTTATAATTATATATTATTCATGGTAATTGAAGTTTAATTTCATGATTTATCTTTCAATAGGTTTTTATTAAAACTTTTATTAAACTGTAAGGTTTTTTCTTGACTCAACTTATTTTTTTGTGTTATAATGATTCCTTTTTGACTATGATTTTTCAAGATGGTTCTAGTTTGTAATATGATGATATTATAATGAATTTTGTCATTATTTTTTATAGAATTAAATTTATGTATTTATTTCTGTATAAAAGTTTATGATGTTAATAATAATTCATATCCTCTCTAAATGAGGTATTTCTCTTCTATATCCATATTCAATATTCTTTCCAATATTATTTTTATTATTTTAAAATATAAATATTTTTTATTTTGGTAATATTTAGATTTATATTTACCTATTTTAAAATAAATTATTTGTCACTCTCTTTATGATTTGGGTTTAAATAAAGGTATTTTTAAAATATTAAAAAGTATTTCCCATTCAAGTTTGATTTTTTATCTCCCACACAATATTTTAAATGTAAAACCTTCATGACTATTTCAAGGCCCCATTATTGAATAATTATTAAAACAGAAATTTTCAAATTATTTCACTTTTTAATTTTTTAAAATTACTTTAAATATAATTCGTAACGTTTTCTTTTAGAACTATGGTTTTTTTTCTTCTAAAAAATATTTTACAGTTTCTTTCACCATTATGAACATTCTTATTTTCAAAGCTTTATTTCCATATTTTAAAATGGTTTTACAAATTATTTTAACTATAAATTATGTTTAAAATCAAATAAATAATTTATATATTTTTTAAAAGTAAACTTTTGATTAAAAAAAGGAATTATTGATTTTAAAAGGGATTTTAAAGGCTTTTTTAATAAATAAGTTTATTAATTTTGTGTATTCTCAAAGAAAGGTTTTTAAAAATTATTTTTTTATTAAATTTGATTTCATACAACCATTTTTAGTTTTAAAGGGAAAATTTTAATATGTTCTATCAATATTAACATATTTTATTTTAAATAACACATTTTAAGAAGTTCACAAGAATTTCAAAATTGTATATTTATTACTATTTTTATAGTGATTTATCCAATAAAGTTAAAATGGTGTTTTAAATCTATGTCAAAATACTTTAATGTTCCTTATTCCACACTTGGGATATGTTATGATTATATCATCCAAATTATTACTCTAGATGAATTATGAAATGTTCTATGGTTATCTTCATGAAAGTCATCTATTTTCCATGGGATAATTAAGTGATGTTTGAAATATGAATGGTTGATTTCAAATGGCACACATATGTATGGTTGATTGGTGGGAGGAGTAATTTAACACCCTTTAATTAATTGTTTAATTTTTTATACCCTGTGATATAAATATTTTGATCATGAACATGATGTAGATTAGCTAAATTCATAATATTGAGTGTGAACACAGTGCATATTATCTATGTTCACAAGATTGAGTATAAATACAATACATATTATATAAATTCACATGATTGATCATGAACATGATTCAAATTATCTATGTTCACAATATTAAGCATAAATATGATGAATATTATCTAAATTTATAAGATTTATCTTAAACATGATGCACATTATCTATGTTTATATGATTGAGCATGAACACATTGCCGAATTTCTACATTCATAAGATTGAGTGTGAAATCAATGTGGTTAGCTATGTTCACAATGTTATGATTTTCTATGATTATTCCTATTCCATAATTCTAAGTTATTTTCCTATGTTATTCTCCCTAGAACATGATTATAATCTCATGTTTCTGCACTCTTATTCCATGGTACATGTTTTTTTCAATTGAGATTACATATCCTTTTACATGACTTAAGAAAAAATATTATTTTTATTTGTTTTTTAATAATATATTTATCCCCTAATCATGTTTTCTCATATTCTTATGATCTAAACCTTGATGAAATGTTGAAGTTTTCCCTTATTGATGATTTTATCTCACTCATATATTATGTTTTTATTACCCAAGTTATGAAGATGAGTACAAACTATGAGGAGTATTGATGGGAGTCTAGTGCAGTTCGGTTGTGGAGAAATATTTAGAAGTGCCATAGAATTAGTTTCTTGTGTAGATAATCCTCAAAGGCACTAAACCTTCCATTCTTGGTATGGCATATTTATTCTGTGATGTAATGTTTGAATTATGGAAATGATGTAAAGTAAAAATATGTTTATCTTGGGTTGCCTAATTTTGTATCAAATATAGTTTATAAAGAATGTGTTTCTACAACTAGATCTAATAGTGTGAGTCTAGGGAACCTCATACCTAGCATGAGAACCATTATACTTTGATACTATACTTATACCATCCTTGAGGCTAATATAATTGGGGGTGATTGATCATGCTGCTGATTATTTCATTTGTTAAGGTTTAACCAAGATGATATTTTTCATATCATATAGAAAATATGACATCGTAGACCTTGATTGAGATATAATAAAGAATTTTATGACCATACCTCGATAAGTGACATGTAATGCACTTATTTATTAGGTGAGGGGCATGTGATGTGCTCATCCATTAGGGTGAATGAAAAGTGATGTGTTTATCTATCTGGTTAGTCAATACTTAGATATTTGAGAATGCATGAGTGTATATATGATATTTACACATCGTATGTATTATGGTCACTTAATGTCTTTGAAAATGGGATTATATGATTATTCATACTTTTATATGATACAATCGGTGGACATATGTATAAAGATACATGTTTTTGATAGATATCACTCAATATATATTTATTATTTGATTGGTATTAATGATTTTATAGAGGATACTATTTGTTTTCATTTATGGACTAAAGAATTAATATTTATTTTCAATGATATAAATTCCCATGGGGTCACACTTTGTGGTTGATTGAGTGAATATTGAGTTTTAAAAAACTTAGTGAGCTCCTCTAAAAGTTTTTTTAGGGTTTATCCAAAAGGAATTTTGGATGGATATTCACAAAGTATTGAATATAATGTGATATAAGTTCAAATTGATGATATATTTATAAAATATTTTTAGAAATATCAAAAATGTGTTTTGGATATGGTTTTATAGGTTATTATATTTGATATAATATTTGGTGAAATGGAATAATGTCTATGATACTTTAGTGAAAGTGGGTGACTGATGGAGATATGTTCTAAAGGTTAATGTATATACGATATATACTAATTATATCATAGTGTATGATATAGGTATTTCATATTATATAATAATACATTAGATTATGGAATACTGAATTCCTTGGTATGGGATATCATATGGTGTGATATAGAGATACAACACCACCATCTTTATCCATATCATACTATATGATATGAACATATCATAGTGTTTTGATATGTATAAATCATATACTATGATTTATGATATGGTATGTAAAGTCCTAGATCCTTACAATCCAAATTTTTGTGTGTTTTTGAAGTCTGAGGTGCTCAGAGGATGCTTGTAGTGGGTCTAGAGGTGGTTGACTATTAAAATACGAATATAGGGAGAATTCACGATGTGTAAGGGTTTCACATCATGAATGTGTAGTTCATAGTTTTGGTGAGAACCCAATTCATAGTGGCAGGATCAACTATTAGAGACCATATATGTTGTATGATCAACTACATGGATCAATTGACTATGAGGTAGGATCGTTTATGTGGATGAATCATCTATGAGATCACATACATGAGCGATTCACTATGTGAATGAATGTCTATGTGAATCAGCTATGTGGATGGATCAACTATGTGGATCAACTACATGAGATATTCGTTATGTGAATTATCTATGTGGATGAATCAACTATGTGGATTGAATACATGAGTGATTAGCTATGTGATAGATCAGTTATGTGATAGAATGACTACATGAAATGGCTATATGAAAAAAGTTACATGGGGATTTTGGATACTTAGATAATTCAGCTACGTGGAACCAACCACATGTATTTCTCAACCATTTCCATGAATGCAACAATGAAAGTCTTTTAGTGGTGTTAATTAAGGGAATTAGAAGGTTGATCTATCAAGGATAATTATATCCTTTATTTCCTAAGATCGATGGGGCTGTAAACATGTCCTTTTATGTGGAGTTTAATGAGATCCTTAATAATTGGAATTAAATATTTTATGATCTAGAAAACCTGTTTGTCCAATATTTTTTGACTCAGAAATGAATATATTTTTATCCATTCCTTCCTAGTTTCCTTAACTTGAGACCATAAATTTCAGAACCCTTCCCTTGGAGTCATGTAACCCTTTTGTCAGTGGCTCGAGTTCTCAAGCGATGATCCCATCTTGCGTACGCCCCCAGTTTTTGGTGTAGTGAGTCGCATAGAGATTCTTTCTTCCAAGTGAGGGATTAATTTATTCAACTATTCATTTACATGAAATCACAAATTTATCATGGTTTAGAAATTTATATGCCAATAAAATCAACCTAATAATTATTAAACTAGATTAATAAAGAATTGGTTGTAGAAATCGTATGTTGTTGCTTTCTATTATGATAAAGGTTTCCTCTTGATTTTCTAGATAGTGTTCTATATATGTTATTCTTGTTATCATGTATTGTTATTATATGGATTAGAATGTTTTTATTGATAAAAAATAATAAATAATTTAAATAATAAATTAATTGATAATTAATTGGATAGATAATAAAGAGTAATATTTAATGGATTCAGGGTTTGTTGTAATTTGATAATGATCAAATTGATGATTATCACATTTTTGGGTGAATATGTAATTACATTCAATGATGGAATTTGAAAAATAATTTGAATTATGTTAATGATTTTCAATGAAAATAATTAAAGGCATGTTAATAAATTATAATTCCATAAAGTTTGTTGAAAATAGAATGTATGATGGGAATAATTTTTAAATTAATTATTTAACTAATTTAGTATCTTGTTATAGATTTATGAATTTGGTCTTCTAGAATTAGAACCTATAGATAATGAATCAGTTAATTCAGGAAGGAATAAAAACTAGTTATTTGATAAAGAAAATTTCTAGGGCCAAAGTTTCCAGTCTACTTGAGAAGGCCGAGTTCCTTGAGTTTTGAGTTGTGAGAGATCATTTATATGTTAAGGGTAGATGTGGTATTATCTATGATATGTGATATTGGGAATGCATGAATAGATGTGATATGAGAATGGTATGGAAGATATGATGTGGGTAGGGAGGCTAAGATGATGTGTCATTAGTTGATGCATGTGATGGAAAGATGCATTAGGATATGCTTGTGTGTGTCATGGATGGCACCAAATATGATAGAACAGGTTGAATATAGGCTTACCCATTGATGTTATAAAGATATATTCTTACTTAAAATGTTTTTTCAATGGCTGATGGATGATTTTATTGTTTTATCTATATTCATTTCTCTACTTCTTGAGGCAGTTGGATGTTCTTGGTTGCATGTTTCCTTTTGGTGGTATCTTAGGATGGTTTTCCCATAGTACCTAGTTTATGGAATGATTCTAATATTTAATAAATATTTCTTAACCCAAAAAGTTGTCTTGTTAGAATACAAATGCTGAAAAGATGTTAATCTTGAGAAACCATGGACTTGGTTTGGATTATGCTTGGAGGGCATGGACTTCACGTTGATGGTTAATATAATGTATCTTGAAATAATTTCAATGGATAATTTAATTTCTAATGAATTAATTAATGTAAGGAAATGATAAAAATGAAAATATTAATTAATGTTTCTCTTTTAAATGCTTATATTCTTATAGGATATTTGGTCTTAGAAGTGGCAGTCGAGAGTTTGAGTAACGTTAGTTGTATTTGAGTCTAAGACTAGGTTATTCCAATAGTGTGGTTGTGAGATATATTATATCATGTATATTATATGATTTCATATAACACCCCACCCATGATGGTTAGGGATACTTACACCTAGAGGACTATGGGATGGTGTTTCCCTAATATATAAGTGGGAGGATGGATGGATGACTACCCCATTTGACCCCACTATCTTCTATTGGTAGTTACTAATGCCAGTATACATGATGGTTGGATTAACTATATATATGTGTAGAGGGATATGGCGGATTCTATTTATTCACACACATGTATCCTCAGATATGGTACCAAAGGATTATTGTAGGTATGACATATATATAGGATGTGATGGATTGAGGTACTTACTCAGTGTATGGGTTGTGATGTCTTGAGGTATACTAACTAATGTATGATACACATCATACACTCTATGTTGGATCCCAAAAACTACTCAGTTACTATATATGGATATGTTTAAGGTATTATGTGATGATGTGATGCATGAGGTGCATGTTACGATGCCTTTCCTAGGTTTCTTTGGGATTGCTTATTTTGGAGAGAGATGGCTTAGGATGTGTGACATCAGGATAAAGAGAAAAACCATCGGGGAAGTGGGATTGGGGTACCCTCACTATTTTATTATTATATTATATACTATATTTTATGTGATATTTGGTGATAGTTATCCATGGTGTGGCTAAGAACTTATTATACCTATTTAGGTAATGGGTTAGTTTAAATGTTTTCTATTATTCTTTATCAAGATTTCTCTATCTTTTTCATAAGAGGATCTAGGGAGGATTATAAATTATTTTTTAATTAGCTAGATAAGGTTGGAGATCTTGCTATATATTACTAGATCATAGTTATTTAGGAGATTTTTTGGATTCATCGTCATTGTCATATTTACCTTTTGGTACTTTTTGTATTCATTTTACTTTTTATAGTATTGTATGAAATTACATGTTAGTTCTTGGGATTTATTATATATCTATAAGAAGGTTTTTTTTGGGTTTATTTTTCTTACCTAACTCTTCTATAAGTTTTCTTAGAGGGTAATTTCCACTATTGTATGATTATTATACCCTCAGTGCTAGTCTCCAACCCGAGGCCTACAAGAGGCAGGGCTCAGATAGTCAACATATCCCTTATATCATTATCATCTCAGAAAGGGTACTATTTAAGGGGAGAGGGTCATGATAGAGTGGTATAAGATCCTTCAATTTGAGGGATATTATGGATTTTGAAGTTAGGAACAAATGATATTGCATGGGTTGGTAGGTAAATAGTGCCAGTTAAGTTTAGTGAGCAATGTAGACATGGGATACCAGATGAGACATGAGTATTTAGGCCCCCATATGACCTGATGCATGGACCTTTAAGTTTACTGATCCTACTAAATGAAGTGATACTAGTCACAGGTTATATACCTAAGAATGTATCATTCATAATTCTTCTTTGTGCTTGTGTTTGAAATGGGTAGACCTTGGGATAGTTTAAAAGCTTAAAATGATAATAAAATAATTTATTAATTAATGTTAAATATTCCATATTCCGGATTTATAATATCTAATATTTTTTTGTAGGCATGTCTCTAGGTCAACATCATCATTAGTTTTTATAGAATATTTTTAGTAGGATATGATAAAAGATCATCAAAGAGTGGAGGTTGATGATGAGGAAACTTAGAGGGTGACACTATGAGAGTTTCATTTCTATATTCTATAGAAGTATCATAGATCTATTTCAAATTCACTCATAGAAAACTGATTGGAGGAGGTTGAGAAAAATTTTAATTTGATCTATTCTTGGAGGGAGCAATGAGTTTCATTAGGTGTGACAATGTTGTGTGGAGCAGTGAGGCAGTGGATGTTCTTATTCCTTAGGGATTAAGCATATTTGGTAGTCTCATGGGAAATTTTTTGAGACAAGTTCTAAGAAGTGTTCCTTTATTTGACCATGAAGGAGGCCATTCTCTAGAAGATTCTTACATTTTGATAGGGTAGTTCTAGTGTGTGAGAGTTTGGGATCAATTTCAAGATCCCTATGAAACATGTTTCAGACCTATTTCAAGATTATGAGGCTAGGATGATGCATTTCAATGAGTCTTTACATCCAGATATACAACTCTAGGTCACCCCATTTATACTAAATATGTATCTCAAGGTTATAAAAAGTGTAGAGGTCATTGAGGGGATGCTATCCAGAACCGTATCATTGTGAGGTGGAGTTATCATGATTCCTCCTGAATAAGAGCTATGGTTCGAGGTTACTAGTTTCCTAGACATAAGAGTTTTTGTATTTCTAAGTACAGGTCCTAGCCCTCAACATCTCATTTCTATAGGGGTGGAAGATCTCAGAAATATTCCATGGGATCTGACATGTGTTTTTCTTATAGAGGTCTAGGACATTAGCGGTGAGATTTATTAACCTTTCTGAGTAGTCAATATGTTCCAGGTGTTCCTTTGAGGCAATTCCATCTAAGGCAGTAGTAGTAAGGTTCTATAGTTTCTAATCCCCATAGAGGAGATGCGGAAGGAAGAGTATAACCCTGAGGAACTTCTCTCTCTCAGACAACAGAGCACAACCATGGAGGTTGTAACACCCTTAGATTTTGTGAATTATTATTTTTTAATTCATTTAATCTTTGTGATATTTTTCATTTCACACAACACTGGATATATTTTTTATATATGAAAGCACTAAATTTGGATTGAGTTATACACAACACCATGTTAAAATTACACTACATGCAACAATTTAATTTTCTTGAGGTACAAAAAACACTATGTTTGTCTTGTGTTACACATAATACTAAGTCCCTTAGGTAGCTTACACTATATATATGCAAAGCTGAGTTTTACCGAACTACAATATACTATTTATAATATTATTAAAATATTATTATAGATACCAATTATCCATTGAAATGGAAGTTCTAAATAAGATTAACTAAATTATGAAAATATTATTTACACATATATATAAAATAAAAACATTGGTTATTAATTAGTTATAAATGAAAGCAATAACTATTTTGAAGATAAATAAATTACTTTTCTATGAAAATTATTTTTCTTTGTAGAAACACAATTTTATCCCAATAAATTAAATAAACCACTTTTTATGAATGTTTTCAATAAAATTTATATATTCAATAAATATTTTGGAGACACATATAATATATTTTATATACATATGATAATAATAAATCTAATTAGATGAATAAAAATATATATATTTCTAAAAGGTAATTTTATCACCTTTTAATGACAAAACCATTTTAAATATATTTTTTTGACATTTTTATAATTTTTATTTGACAAAATAAAATTCATTTTTTGAAGTGGTATATCAAAATTTACTTTGGGTTAATTTTTTGTATTTTTTGAGAAGTTTTTTTTTGAATAGTGAAAAACCATTTAATTTTAATTCAAAACTACCTTTTAATATAGTTTATTTATATTTTTAAGTAATTTTTTTAATTTTTTTAAGTATAATTATATCAATTTTATATTAGTTAAACCAATTTAGGTCATTAGAAAAAATGTTACATTAAATTTAGATATAAAAACTTAGCAAACTTTTGAACATTTTTACTTTAAAAACCCGCTTTGTCATCCCATATACGAGATTAACTTTAAATTAATTTTTTAAACTTATGTGATTATAATTTAAAAAAATGGATTATATATTTGGAATCAGAATAATTTATATTATTTAATAATTTAAACTTAGTTTTTGATCAAAAATATTAGTGAAAATAATTAAAATTAATTATAGTGATTAGGTTAAAACATTATTACTCCATAGTTAAACTTTAATCTTAAGAGGCCAAATGACCTAGAAACATTTCCAAAATCCATTTTCTGAACATATTTTGACCAATTCCCCTCTTGGATAATATTTTAACAATTACTATATAATCAATATGTAAGGGATACATCTCAATTGTGTTTACCTTGTTATACTTGCAAGAATGACACTCCTCCTCTATAAATGGAAACTCAATCCCATCACTTCATTATCCCCTCAATCCATTTTGGATTATCCAACCCCTTCACAAATAATCTCCCAAAATCCCTAATCTCAACCTATAAGCCTCAATTTGGGTAGAAATGCAACCAAGGAATCCCTTTGGTACAAACTAAAATGAGTTACTCAAAGAATAGGAGGTTAGAATGTATAAAAGTAAGTCAAGACTTAAGGAGGGTTGGATGTGTACAAATAAATTCAAGACTTTAAGTAAGGGAACTTCATATCACTTTTTTATTTCTGTTATATACATGCCATATTCAACACTCACTTCTTTTTTGTGGTGTATATACTTTCTTAGGACATGTTATATCTTTAATTTCTTTAATTTAATGATATTCAAATATTTAATAGATTTTATTCTTTCATGGGGTTCACAATTATAAAGTTACTCAAGTAGTAAGGGTTTTCTCGTCTCACTTTTATTTTTTCACAAGACACAAGCCATGTTCACCTCCCATTTCTTATATGTGGTGTGTATAAATCCTATGTTTGTATTATATGATTTTTATACTTGAATTTATGGGTATGTAAATATCCATTTGATGATATTTATTTCTTGGGGTTTATATTTCAAAAGTTACCAAATCGGTAGAGTAATTTTTGTCTCAATTTTCATTCTTTGAGATACATGCCATGTTATGCACCAATATTTTTCTATGAGGTGTATATTCTTCCATTTTAAAATTTATACCATGAATATAATTCTTTTTATGATATTTTAATCTTCACATAATGTTATTATTTCATGGGAATAATGATTCAAAGTTACCCAAGTGGTAACATCTTATTGATACAATCTCATAATTTGTCAGGATTGTTTATGATTATGATTCCATTGATGAAATATTAGGATCCATATATCAAGAAATCTTGTGAACTTTCTTTTCATATGGTTATTCATTATATATTCATGATTTGGTACATTTTTTTCCACTATTTGATACTTAAGATAATTTAGAAAGTTTTTTTAAGAAAATACAAATTTATCTCTCTCTTCAGTTAAAAATTTGTGTTCTTTAAAAACCACATTTTCTAAAAATGTTTTATGTTTAAAAATTGTTTTATTTTTTTTCAAAAATTATTTTCTAATTTTCCAGGGAATAAGGTTTTCAAAATATTTTTAATCTTCTTTTACAATTATTCAAGGAAAAAGGTTTTCAAAAGTTTTTCAAGACCCATTTATATGTTTTCAAAGAAAAAGGTTTTCAAAAAAGTTTCTAATATTCCTTTATAAATTTTCAAGGTTATTTTAAAGGAAAATAGTTATGAAAATATTTTATGTTTTAAAAATAAATTTTCAAATTGTAAAGGATATTTTCCTCAAGATATGTTTTAAATGTTTTTTCATGACTCCTTTATATGTTTTAAAATTGGTTTCAAAATAAATGATATTAAAAATGTAATATATTATTAATATTTATTTTTAAATAAAAGTAATATTCTAAGAGATATTTCAAAATCCTTCTCTATATAAGATGAAATCCTTTTTATAGTTTATTCTTTACTAGGGATATGATCTAAGGATACCATTAATATTATTTCTCTGAATAGTTTATGTTTTAATGACTTGATGTCTTTGAAACCCATTTCTATTCATTGGGTTATACCCTAATAAATGCCTATGAAACCCACTTCCTATCATGTGTAATTATACAATGAAATGATTATCAAAACTATATATTTTCCATAGGTTATGATATGATTAAATGTTTATGATACTCATTTCATTTCATAGGTTAAGATATGATGTTTATGAATCCCATGTCCTTTTATGGGTTATGATAAGATGAATGCTCTATGGCACATGTATGTATGATTTCATTATGAGATGGGTGGGACCTATATCTCCCTCTAATTCATTGGGTAAATATTTATATATCATGAGATAATGATTGGAACCCACAATAAGAAAAATGTGTTTCCTAATCCACTATGGGAAACATGTGTGTCCTAATCTATTATGGGAAATAGGTGTGTCCTGAGCCACTATGTTGTTTTTATTTGTAGTTAATATTAACACATGAAATTGTTTTCTATATGTATGATGGTTCCACACTTATATGACATGATATTATGGTTCATGACTGATTTATGATGATTTATCACCCTTATGATTCATGCCTTATGAAATTTCAATCATTACACCATGACTCATGATTATAATCTTTGATATGAAGAGTATGATATTATAATTTTAAGATCAAATTATCATACCCTTATACTCATGTTATGCTTACATATTTCCCATTTTACCCTTACTGATCATATGATCTCACCACTTTATTATGTTTTTTTCACAGGTTATGAAGAAAGGTTTTTAGTAAGATTACTAAAGGAGAATATCTTTTAAGGAGATGTTGAAGATATTTCACCAAGTTAGAATATTATGTTTCCATGTTTCCAAATACACTAAACTATTACATTCCTTGAGCATGTATTTTTATAATTTGATGAAAATTCATCTAAAATAATGAAATATTAATGTTTGTCAGTCCTGGGTCTCTATAGAGGTGGTCATTAGTAGGGTTAATTAGGTCATGGAGTGGGTCATGGTCAACTTTATTCTTTATAATTTCTATCACTAGGTGATCTACACATTTTTAGGTACCATTTACTTGTTTTCTACTTGGGTGCATACTTTTTTTGATTCTGGAGTGAAACAGTCCTTTATATCACCTACTCTCATACATGCTTTGGGACATGAGGTAGAGAGGCTTCTAGTGCCTTTGGCATTGATTACACAAGTTGGAGGTAGAGATGACTTGTATGAAGTATGTAGATACATTGATCTAATGTTGGGTAAACACTTCTATTGGGGATAATTAGTAGGTTTACAAATACATCCACATGACATCATACTCATCATAGATTGGCTGTATTCAATAAAGGATATCATGGATTTCTTTAGGAGGTATGCTGTGTTCTATGATGATGATGGAGAGCCATCAACATTCACCAGTGAGTACCCTTGGAAGGGTCGGAGGTGTGTTCTTACCTTATCATCATTAATAGCTGAGTTTATGTTGAGTTCATCGAATGTTTAGTAGTCAGTATTTACTAGGGTTATAGAATATTACCCTGATGTCCTTCTAGAGGAGGTAGTAGCATTAACCCCTCAACGAGAGATCATGTTTGGGATCAATCTACAACCAAGAGTATATAATATTTCAATGTCTCTATGTATGACAATGCCTTCTGAGTTTCAAGAGATATGAGTACAACTCGAAGATCTATTTGGTGAGGTATTTTTCAACCTAGCGTGTCACCTTATAGTTCACCAATTTTGTTCGTAAAGAAGCTTGATGGTAGTTTGTGGATTTTTATTGATTATCATAGCTTGAATCCAATGATAGTGAAGATTGATAATTTCTTTGGTTAACTGATAGGATCAAGTTGGTTCTCAAAGACCAAATTTTGGTCAGGGTATCATCAGATGCATGTGAAGGATGCAGATATCCTGAAGACCGATTTCCATTATCATCATGAGAATTATCAGTTTTTTATGATTCCATTAGGAGTGAAGAATTATCCATACATATTCATGGGGTTGATGAATGAAGTTTTTAGAGAGTTCTTGGATAAGTTCATGGTGGTTTTCAGACATCCTTATGTACTCTGTGTATGAGGAGAAACATTTGAAGAATATACATGCTGTTTTGGTAGTTTTTTGGCCTGAGAAGCTATTAGGGAAGTTGTCAAATTTTGATTTATAGGCTCGTGAAGTATGTTTCTTGGGGAATGTCATTTCCTATCTATGATTATATTTGGATACTTTAATGATAGAGGCAATTTTTTATTGGGAATCCCCCAAGAAGTTAGTAGTGGTGAAAATTTTCCTCAGTATTACTGGCTACTACAAGAGGTTTGTGTCCAATTTATATTAGGTTTTGACTCCTATAACAACATTGACTATAAAGGATCAGGTATTTTTATATATTGAAAAGTGTTAGGTATATTTTTAATACCTAAAGAAGAATTTGGCCAGTGCTCTAGTCATTTTTTCCCTAGCTGAGGGAGTTCAGTTTGAGATTTTTCATAACACTTTGCATCTTGGATTGGGGTGTGTTCTGGTGTAGAATAGATATATTATTTCTTATGGGTCTTATTAGTTACATCCCAATGAACATAAATATTACAATAATGATCTTGAGTTGATGGTTTTTGAGTTTTCTTTGAATTTGTGGAAACATTACCTCATCAGAGAGTGTTTTGTGGTTTTTGTCAACTATAAGAGAATGGGGTATGTATTCTCTCAGTGTGACTTGAACTTAAATCAACATTGGTGGATGGAATTTTTATAGGATTATGGATTTTATATTTCATATACATGAGTAAATATAAATGTCATAGTTAGTGAACTGAGTAGTAAGTCACGTAGTGATACTATGCATGAATCTGAATATTTATGGAGAGTGATAGAATAACTCTTAGTGATGTATCTAGATATGGTAGATGTTAGAGGTAGATGTTATCTTTTCTAAATTATGGTACAATAATATTTGGTGCATCAGGTGGAGGATTCCCAACTAGGGAATTCTAAGGTGTATGTTTGGAGGGACTGATTTATTTTTTGGTGATTCCCCTGATGGTTGGTTTAAGGATGGAAAACACTTGGTGTTGTTCCATGGAAGGATTTTAATTCCTTAATTTATGTTTGTGGTGGTTCTCTATGAGTTCTATATTTCAAATTTTATGGTACATCCTAGAAAGAAAAATATTTACCAAGCCTTGAGTGGTCAGTTTTGGGGGCTTGGGTTAAAGAATGCAGTTATAGATTTTGTTTCTCATTTTTTGGGTTTTCATAAGGTGAAGAATAAACACCATGTTCTCAATGGGTTTCTCCGGATTCTAGATGATCTACATTGGAAGTGGGAGGAAATATATAAGGAATTCATTAGCAGTTTACCTTGATCTCAGGGAGGATTTGATTTTATATGGGTTATAGTAATTTTTTTGATAAAATTATCAAACTTTTTATCAATCATTGAGTCGATCTCAGTAGAGGTTTTATCAAAGAAGTATCTGGAGGATGTGGTGCAGATAAATGGAGTACCAAGGATGATAATATTTTATCATGATCCTCATTTTATGTCTAGGGTGTGGATAGGTCTGCAACATGATTTTGGATCTCAGTTATGTCTTAGTATTGCTTTTCATTTGCAGATGGATGGTCAGATAGAGTGGAGTATATAGACTCTTGAAGTAATATTTCTCTCTTGTGTCATAGATTTTGGAGGTTCATGAATGAGGCATCTACACTTGGACAATAAGGGTTATCTAAATCCATTATGAATGGAATCCTAATTCTACTAATGTAGACAACCGCTTAGGTAGGGTGCATGTAGTTTAAGGTCATTGTGTTCAGAGCACTGTGTAGTGTGGTTTAAGGTCACTCAATGTAAACTATATAGGGTAAAAGAATAATATTTAATAATTATTATCTAAGAATAGATATGATTCAAAAATATATAATATTGAGGGTGAACAAATATAATTTAATTATTAGATCATAAAATATATAAATCATAACATGAGACATTTGAATCAGGAAATGATGGGACATAAAAAGTATATCGAGGATGACCACAGACCAAACCAAAAATATGGGTTCCATAATAATATTGTTGGGAGAATATGGGGTTAGTGGATATTGCCTTTAATATTGTATATGCTTCTATTGGAATTTATAAATATAGTGACATGTATATCATTACCAAGTAGTTTTTTACCTTGGAACCAAATTCACTCATTTTCAATTTCCATGAAATATTTTCAAGGATTTAAACACATAATAAATGAAGTAGGTTCATGGATAAAAGGATATTCAAGAAGGGTTTGAGAAAGATAAGGTTTGTCAGAATAGTTTTTGAACAAATTATTAAGGTGAAGGGATATGATAGAATATTGATTGATTATATAACTACCTTAGTGTGAGTGTATTATTAATACATACTTTTCTTAAATGATAATATACCCATTAAAAATTTAATCTCACTTTCATAGGGTATGGAATAAATTCTTTAACTTTTTCTTAGACTAGTGCATCCAATGAGAACAACTTGAGTTCCTATAAGGTTATATAGTAGATTCCATAAGATTCGTGACATTTTCATTTGTCCTTTAATTTTTTCCTAATCCATGGATGGGGATGGATAATTGAGTATAAAATTAAAATTTTCCTAGATTACCCTTTATGGATTTTAACCTGAAAAGATTTGTGAATATTTTATTTTACATTGTAATTTCTTATAATTTTGACCACGGAGGATAAGAATTTATGGTCATATAGATTTGATCTTTAATGGATAATGTTTATGGTCATATTTATTTGAGAAAAATATGACACACTATATATAACAAGGGTAAAGTGAAATCCCAAATATACTAATAGTCCCTTGAAAATATAGAAATACTAGTTGAAGGGTGTATGCAGTTTAAGTTCATGATGATTAAATTGAAAAATAAGGAAGTCTGAATTGATACGATGGAAATATAAAACTATATTTAATGGGAGACCACTAATACTACAAACCACCTTTTTAACGGTGCACATAGTTTTAGGTCATAATGATTAGACTAATATTTTTTGGGGTTTATATGTCAGGAAACCTAGAATAAAGAGTGGTGGAGTACTAAGGATATACATTCTTGACCAAAGAGTGAGATAATATTTATAACAGAGGAAATAAAAACCTGATAGGAATAAAGAGACTAATTTTAGTATGTATGATCTTGTGGATGGGTTCATGTTTTTTATATTCATAATGCTCAGAACAAAACTGATAGGGCATGATAACCATAATGGGGATAAAGATATATAGGTTCCCTAAAGCCTTTAAACATAGAATGAGACTAATTTAAATCATAAATTAATATAATTAAGTCAGAATGTTATGGAATGGAACAACTATTTCTATGATGACTGCTGATCGATAATCAAATAATGAGTTACATGGAATGATATCAAGGTCACATAGGGTGAGAATAATTTATTCTTAAGATGAAGAATGTATCTAGTCATAAGTGAAGAATATGGTAGAAAAAATATCACTACAGTAGAGGTGTTATTTGGAGTTGAATGAACTGAATACTAAAAGACAAGAAAGGTTTGTTGTGATTAAAAAAACTTCAGGTATGAATTTTGGTTTGTAGGAAATAGATATTAAAGAGGTTATTAGAATAATCCAATACCAAGATGGCCATGGTACTATTGTTATGGAATGTTGAGGTGGGGTGAAAAGGGATTCTAATTTGTGTATGCGTTAAAAATATATTGTTCAAAAATTAATACATATTTTGATATTACAAGAATCAGGTCACACATGTTATTAATAAATAATCACTATATAGATATAATTCAAATTCAAGAGGGGGAATTATTTACTCTGGTATGAGACTAAAACTTTAATAATATCAATTATGTACCCATGATAGGGGATCTGTGTTGCCTTGGTAATGGGGAATTTTATCCTCATGTATATTTATGGATAACAACCATATGATAGGAACCCATAAATGGATCTATATCTCATGTAGGTATGTTACACAATATAGAACATACCACCATAAGAAGTTTATGTTCTTTCAGGATATACCAGACATAGTGTAGTTTAACATCATATGAAAAGTAATAATATGTCATGTAGTTTATGGTTATATGGAAACAACCTTTATATAATGTATTTTCATATATTTTGATCAGTCACAAAATGAAATTTCATCATGTTAGGACCTATGGTGGACATATGTGAGATATACACCGAGTGGGGGGTGAATCATGGTATCAAAATTGTTTCCAATAGAAAAACATTTTTCATTGATCTTTCTTTCCTTGGATGATCTTGACCTCAATATTAATAAGGTGACACATTTTTATAACATAATTAATGATCTAAAGGTTTTATCACTTGTCCTCACCTTTACTAGATTTGATAAAAAAATTCTTAGCCTAGTCTCACAACTTATATCAAAAAAAATGTAAATCAATCATTCATGGAGGACATCCACATTTTACATGGTTCACTCACAATGGGATAATATAAGGATCCTATAAATATGATGTTTAATACCTAAAAATATGCTAACCAAAATATTTTTTGGTGGGATTAGGCTAGGTCACTTCTATTCCTGGGGTAACTCCCCTTACATAGTTTATAGTTGGATCACTATAATAAATGTGTCACTCTATTCACTACGCTCATTTTCTCACTACTGAAGATATGATACATATTAATAATAACTCAATAATGAAAAAGTAGAGTATTATTTTTTATGCAATAAATACAAGTGGGAGTTTTTTATCTCCTCCTGTTTCACCTTCACAGCTATGCTATGAATATTAATATGAATAACTTCAAAAATTTTCTATGAGTTTTCATGGAAACTCTATCTTCTTCTTTAATAATTTTATCATGAAGTGAAAAAGACTTCTTATTTTTCTCTATCTTTTATCCCATTATCCAGAAATTATTTTAATTTCTAGAATACAAACACTGAATTTTTATTCTTCTCCTTATATCACAAATCTATAATTCCTTCTCCTCCTATTTTTATTGAACAAGTTATAAAAATTATAATCACTTTTTTCACAATAATAATTTCATATTCGTCATTTTATTTTCTCAAGAAGAATTTTTTTTGAACTCTATTTTTTTACTTTAGAAATATATATAGTGTTGGAATACTATGTGTGAGTTTATATTCTATATGGATTTCCATAACTTACTGGAATTCCTCTAAATATTATCCTTCTCTTTACATGATTCTTCTGTTTTATTCTTTTATGAATTCATCATTTCAATTTTTAAAATCATCACTATCATTGCTAGTTTTTGTGTATAGTCCTTCATAATGGTTAAGTCAAATCTTTGAACTTCATGCCATTTTCTCTGATTTTATTCATTTATTTAGATCTTGAAATACCTAGATCAGTGAACAACTATTTCCTCATGGTGTGTCATGTCTTGATTACACTATTTTGTGGTGTGACATTCTCATTCATATAATGGAAATCACCACTATGAAATGGAGGAATGGATGACCTTGGTGTAGTTATTCTCCAGGATAAACTCTTTTTTAAATGACCTGTACTTGAAAACATAACATGGTGTATTGTATTCTCTTGAAAACATTCCCTTAGAAACACCCAAAACCATGGAAAATATCTATTTTTTTCTTTCACCTAAGAACTCATTATATTCGATATTAATTAAACCATGACATCCAAATAATCCACATAATTTCCCCTAAAATCTCATAGGTATATAAAAAATACACAATGATGTCCACCATAGTGTGGTATTCATCAGTTTCCCATTTTAGTATCTCTAAGTATATATGATTTTTCAATAAAAAAAATTTAAACTAGATTATAGTTACCACAATGAAAAAATAGGGATACACCATTTCGAATTGGGATTCTCCCATCTCAATATTCCCTTCACTATGGGATGGTGAAAATCATATCTCTATATTGTAACCACCATGGTGTGGTCTCTATCTCCATAGAGTGTTTCCTATACTATGGGTAGACCATCCTCTATCTTTTACCAAAACATATATGACCATTATCATGAATAAGTAAGATATAGTGTAATCATTTCATTTTTTCAATAATAAAATATTCTATTTATAACTTCTAGATAACTACTTCAGGATAAATATTGTAACTTTTCACCTTTACTTATATATAACAAATATAATATCATATAATCTTCACACAACTTCTAAATCATTTAGATTACTAGATCCTTTTTAAGGAAATAAAAAATATGACAGTTTTTACAACTATTGAGAACAAATCAAACGCCATCCAACACCAATCCTCAATTGGATGGTAATAATCACTCTCATTGTATTTTTATTTACAATATCATGAATCAAAAATTACTTTATCAATTTCATGATTATTTATACTCCCCTATAATGTTTCATTCTCCCCTTTTTAGGGATATTTAGATTTGTAGATTCATGATTATTATATCCCCCCTTTGATATCACATTCAATGTATAACTCTTTTTATGAGGAACTATCACTTATTGAAATTCTTACCCTATCATCTTGATGTTAAACAAAACAAGATCTATTTCTTTGATACCTATTGTAATGTACTTGAGGATAACACTTGATAACACTTACTACTAAATCACTTTTTATAAAATGATATTTTCCCAATGCACTACCAATAAATATTCCATATCTCTCTCTTCACTTGTTAGTTAATTTCATATTTGAATTTTATGCTTTATAAATTCCTTAAATTCAAACAAAATTTTTAAATCCATTTAATAAGTTATCTTATAACATGGAAATGAGGCATAAAAAACCTCTAGGACTACTGAGTATAAACTCATTGTAGGAAATAAGATATTATATTAACAAAAACCTTATTGTACATTACAACGAACTACTTCCATAAGAAACAAGAAGTCACAATATTTAGATGTTTTCAAGGAACTATTACAATTAACTCAATCACACTTTTAGAAAATTATTAGTGAATACGAATGAATTATAAAATTTGAGATTCATACTAGATTTTATAATTAAAATTAAACTTCGAGTGATAATATTAATACCAATTATCAAAACTAATACCAATAGTTAATATATATTTCATTCAATATCCATCAGGTGTGAATCATTATTTGACAGGGATACCATCTTTTGATCTACATATCCAAATTATCCTTAACTTACTCAACTTAATTACTATCTATGAAATTAATCCATATAGAAACCTTTTATATCTTGAAAACCATATGCTAAAATAATCTATTAAATAAAATCTAATAAATCCTTAAAATCTATTTTATTTCACTCCACCAAGATGGATTCTTCCATATTCAGAGTATTATAGTAATTAATAACTAGTTTTTTTTAACACCAACTCCTTAATTACATCATAATACCACTTGTGATACAAATATTTATTTCTATAACTCTTATTATTATAGTCATTATCTTTCAATTATAGATTTAATTAAGTACAAATTTCACTGATTCCAACATAAGTTGTAACTTTATATAATTTCTTAACATAACTTTCATCTCATGATGATGTTTACCTATATATCATATCTCCCAAAAAATCTGAAAAAATTCAATAATTTTTAAAAAAATTTAAATACATTGGGAGGGGTGAATTTTAATTTCCTCAAGTTAGAGATTTTGGTTAGTCTTAGTGGTCCAACCATTTTAATTAAAACATTCATATTCTCTTCTTCATAATTAGGGAAAGTAATTCCATATCCTCATTAATTTACACTTCTTAATAATAAATATCTATAGTATGTTTATTCAATTCTGGAAAATGTCTCTCCTTTTTATGATTCAACTTAAACAAAATACATTCAATATTTTTTATTTCTTATTACCCTTTTTGTACTGAGTTTTTTTATATATTATGAGACTAATCACAGTCATTCATGTTTCCACCTTTGATTACTTATATTTACATACTTAATTATGATTCCAACCCTGTAATAGATAACTTACACAACTATTTATCTCCTTCCCTATAGTGGTTTTTTTGAGACCACTTAGTCATGATTTGTTTTATCTTCCTTGATATACATGTGTTGAACCTATGCATTTTTCATCCTTGGTGGTTATTTATTTACATGTTTTTTAAAAAATATCACCACTAGAGAAGATTCTATATTTTTACTCAAAACATTATTTATTTCATTCCAATAGGTTCTCTCTGAGTAAAATTATTTTATTACTCATTTCCACCTTTTCGGAGCACCATCATTTTCCTCCAAGATAGTGAACCTATTTTTAAGGATAATATACTTTCTATCAGTGTATATTTTCTTACAATTTTTTATAGGAATAAATGGTTTACTTATAAGACCCTAATATATTTTCTTAGTACAATTTTTATCCATATGCACATGGGTTTTATAAATAAAAAATAATTCATTAAAATCACGCCTTATATAAACAATCCTCATATGAGATATTATTGCAGTAGAATTCCTATCATCTTTTAGCCATTGGGGTTCTAGAAACACAATCACATTATATCCTAGTGTTCAAAAAAAATTTAGATCTACCTTCCATTAGGATTATTATCTTATATATATATTACCAACTATTATGATTTATCATAGATTCCTTATTTAAACTACTTCAGAATCCCCTTGTAGATGCTACCATGGGAGGGATTTCGTTTTTTTCATTTAAAGTTTCCTTCCTCCCATTATGATACTTTATATTCTCTTGTTTTTTCATAAATTGGGTAATTATATCCCCTAATAATTAGTAAGATTCCAATATATATTTTATCATCTCATTAGGTTAGGTCATGAAAGGTAGAATGTATTCTTTCCATGATTTCTTCATGGACATTTTTTTCTCTATCTCATGTGAATGTTTAAAAAGTAGATTAATTTTACCCTTCATATTTGCACCAATTTTAATAATATAATTATTCAATGTCACTACCACTTTCATAAAACTTTTATTCTCCTCAACCAATTATTCCTTTTGTGTATCCAATTCATCCTTCTTGGCACTTAGATGTCAAATCCCTTTTGATTTAATGTACTTTTATTTGGAACCAGATTTACACCTTTACATTTTGGAAGACATATCCTATAATTAATCAACCAAGGAAAAAATATTTCCCCACAGACCAATATCCACACTAACAAGCATCATTTTCAAAAATTTCAATTTATAAACCATATTTTTCTGTACATTGGAATGTATCTCTTAAGACTTATTTTCTAATTTTATCTTTATTTTTTCCTCTTATAACCACTGATATAATTCTTTTGATAGATGAACATATTTACTATTTTTATTCCTTAGAATATTCTCATCATTAGTGGACTCAACATTACATGGAATATCATTCCCCTCAATCATTCCTATAGTATCATTAAAAGCATTAATAGATTCCCAATAAGAACAATTTGTACCATTACTTCATGAACTATTGGGTTCTTCCATCCAAATAACACTTCCATAAACTATTATATTGTATGTAATTCCTTTAGTGTTTTAATTATTCCTAATATTTATACCCTTTTACCTATCACCATAATAATATATAGGAAAAATGACACCCAAATCTAAAATTTAATCACATCGTACCAGAAAAAAATTCAATAAAAAAGAACCTATTATTTAATACAACTTGTTAGGACCCACATGGGACTCGGGTGAGAGATACCATAAGAGGGGTGAATCAGGGTATGGTTCTTTCTTCAAATATAAACACTTTTTCCTCAATATATATTTCCTTAGATAATATTAACCTTAATATTAATTGGTTCACTCTTTCCTCTTTCTTAAATTAGGATTTGATTATTATCTCACTTTTCTTATCATTTAAAAAATTTGACTAATGGTTGTTTAACCTCTTATCTCCAATCATGTATTGAATAATGTATGTCAAGAATTAATGAATGACATAAGTATTTTCATTGGTTCACCTGAACTAGGATAATATAAGTAGAATTCAATGTCGATGTGTCATAAACCAAAATACACAAACCACACTGATTTGTGGTGGTTTTAGGATAGTGAACTCTTATTCTTGAGGACAATACTCTTAAATTTTTTTAGGTCATCTCATTTCATCCCAAATTTTAATCACTTAAATCATATCCTTCACTCACTACTCTTTATAGGATACAACTTTAGAATCACTCACCAATGCACAATAACCTCATGGTTTTTGTTGATTCACTAAATATTTGGTTATTTTGTTGAAGAAAACTTGTTTCTTATTTATATATGAGTTTTTAATATATCTATTAATAAATTTAAAAAAATTCCATGAGTTATGATATAAACTATTTCTTCCTCTTCGACATGTTCTATAAGAAGTTTTAAATTCTCATTCTTCTTCTCATCTATCTTTAATCCACTCATCAAGACTTTATTTTCTTTATTGTTAAAAATCAATGACCTATTATTATCCTTCTAATGAAACTATGGAATGATTACTAATTTTATTATAGAATAATATATAGTGATTATCTTTACCTTAATACACATTAGATATCCACTTATTCTTCTTTTTCTTCTCACATGAAAATATGGTTGTGAATCATATTTTTCTTTATTTCTCTCTTTCAAAATAGATATGTCATTGGTAAACTATGTGTGAGTGTCTCTCTTATAAAAAATTATAAAGATATCTAGAATTACTATCATATCATACTTATCTTTCCATTATTATTATTCTCATTATTATTTATGGAAGATACATTTTCCCTCTTTTACACACAGTGTTGTGAAAGGAACTTGTTATGTAAAGTACTCAATGATGGTCAGGTAAACTCCTTTAACATCAAGACATCTTCTCCTATTTAATTTTTCAATTTTGATATATAAATACATAGATAATTATAAACACCTTCCTCCATGTCATTTCATGTATATATTCCATCACATAGTGGTGGTATACCCTCTTACATAGAACAAACATCACCACGATGACATTTCATAATGGACAACCTCAGTGTTGTTATTAAATAGGAGAAATGAACTTCAAATGGATCCATGGAATGGTATAGTATATTATCAAGGGAAAATAACCTTCATAATTCCTATAACCATACTGAATAGATAATTTTTCTTCAACTTCAGAATTTTAAATTTTCTCCATTCCTTGAACCATGAAACTAAAATTCTCACATAAGACCACATTGTTTCTAACAGGTACACAAAAAATGCGCCATATCACCCACAATAGAATGGAAATTAGTATTTTATTATTTTATAATCCCTTGGTGTCCACTATTTTCTCTAAAATTACCTCAACCTAGACCAAAGTCTCCACAAAAACCGGGTTAGGATTCCCCATTATACATAATGATTCTCTGAGCTCAAAACTCCCTTCACCATAGGGTGGCCAAAAAAGTTTCACTATTTTTTAACCGCCATAGAATTTTATCATTCTCTATGTAATAAAAACTATACTATCATTAAAAAATACTATAAATTCTTTTGGAACTCTTTTTAGATTTCTTATTTCTAGGTAAGCTTATTCAGAAACCCTTCATAACTTCCAAAACATAAAAATATCATCCAAACTTCTATAAAACAAATTATTGAAAAATTGTAAAATTATATAACATATAATTTTAGATAAATTATAGAATACTATCTGATATTCTCAAAATAATTAGATCTTTCATATTACTAGCTTCACTTTTTTTCCAACAAAAAATCTATCATTTTTGAAAACTATTGAAAAAAATACAACATAATTTGATAATAATTCCCAATTGGATACGAACACATCATATTAGTGTAGAAAAAAAGATGTAAAGCCTATTCTAAATGATTATTACCTTGAAACTTGGAATAAGAAAGGGTTTTATTAAGATTAAACTAGTATGTGGGGCCTAAAAATCTAATAAGTGTAGAAAATATACAGTTCATAAATCACTATATAATCTAAAATAATATTAATCAATCAACACCTTATTATTATCAAATATATTTAATTATATAATTAGAACAAATATATAAATCCTCAATGTAGATAACCATGACCTATAGTGGAAGGAGGATTTTGGATGAAAGTGATATTTATGGCTGGGCCCATGATAAGTAACCTAGGAATCACTATGTATCCTATAAAAATACAAATCAAGAAACATGTATTTCTAAGATGAAGGTATTTTTTCTATAGTATGGTATAAAAAATAGAGTAATCTCTATAGTTGTACCTAGGATAGGTGATATGAGTTCTTGTATTTGGAATACTAGTATATAGAAGATGTATAGAAGATGTCATGAAAAGGAGGGCCCAAACACTAGGATAGAGAGGGGTATGAAGATGGTAGAATTTATAGCCAGGACAAGAACATAAAATCTAGGATTCACTACATATCCTTAAATAACATGAATCATGCATCACATAATTCATTAGTGGTTATTCTACTTAGACCTGAATCTTACACATAATAATATATAATGGTACCATTTGAGTGTAAGCCCATTGTAGAAGACCTGATGATAATAGGGATAAATCTTATAGTAGGATTAAGTGGGAAAAATATTTTATGTAAATACCCATAACAAGAAATATAGGTGTCACTACATATCCAGAAATAATAAAAATCAATTCAAACATAGTTCTTATAAATAACATATGAGCATATTTGGACCCCATGTAAGAGGGAAATTTATCATAGACTAAATAAACCATAACATTAGGGTAGGAAAGTGTAACTATAACCACCAATTCCTTAATGAAATAAAACTCTTATATAGATCAAACTCTTACATAGGGGGGTAATTTTTCATTTAAGGTTATAAATAATAAACATCTCTAAGTAGTTTAATTTCATACAGGATAAACCATATATAATAGTTTAAAGTCATGTTAGATGGACTAAATGTAAAGTAGTTTTACATCATGGAACAAGGACTAAATGTTATTCACTTTATAGTTTTTAATCTAGGACATTGATGTAATGCAGTTTATATTCATATAATAAGGAACTATTCCAAGTAGTTTAGATTCATATTGATTGTAATTTATATTTTCTAGTTTATCTAAAGATTATAGGATTATTTTAACAAAATGTGGACTTAAATAATGTAATTATAGATAAACCTTACAACATTGGCTATCATGATACTATTTTTATCTATCGTGAACAAGGAATACACTCCATTGGAGTAGACCATATGTGTGGTATAAGGACCTTACCATTTTAACTCTAGTTTTAAGAGATTATTTTCATGTATCCTGTGTGTTCTCAAAACCAATAATAGTACCCCAAGAAAAAATGATTAGAGTTGAACCTTCTTATTGATAACTTGTATGATGAAAATATATTAGATATTCGGGTTCTATAATGTGAATAAACTCTTCACATTAACTCAATAAAACTTGTCTATCCATATCTAATACTACTCATATTCAGTTATATGATTTTAGATAATAATTAAAAGTTATATAAACTAGACCTTAACAGGTAGGGAATCATATATCTATTTTAAATGTGACTGTTGGGTGACTTATGTGGTAGTACGAGTTTTTGGGAAATAATATTATAGATCATATAAGAGTTTTTGAAGAAAAGTTTCTTATCTTAATCAACCATATTCTTAAATATATTAGATAATGTTTTATTTAATTCTTCTATCTATCCATTCACCACTACATGATAATGGGAGGAGTGGTCAGACTAGAAATGAAATTTTTGATACTTATTATTCAAATTAGAATAATATAAATTGGTGATGATGATTATAAATATTTTGTGAGAGATAAAAAATATAGAGATGATGTTTGAATTCATGAAATTTATGATATCCTATATTTAAAATTTCTCGAGGGATATATAATTGACCCAATGGGAGTAAAAATTGATGACATTAATGATATACTTGAACTGCCTAGTTCTAGATGCGGGATATGGACCCATGAAATATCTACCCTATATAGAAAATTATAAAAGTATCTATTGATGTGAAAAAATTATGGGGGTTTATGGGAAAAGGTTCCATGTGTATTTAATAAAAACATACATTATAGATGGCCAAAAGTATCCAAGTATCATAATTAGATAAAGGATCATTACTCTTAACTAGTGGGAACTATATTTTCCAATGTGGAATTAGTACAAAACTACAATAGTCTCTCCTATTTTAATACTTTAGAGTAGAACTCCATCAAAGCCTCACTTTTAAATGACATTCTAATAATTGGGTCATTTTAGAGGTTGAAATTTATACCATGATGGAAGATCCTTTCCTTATTGGATTGATCTAGTGTAAGGGTCCCATTTTGGAAGAATTATATTATGGGATACCCACATTAAATTTTGGAATCATTCAATGAGAATATAGAATCTCCTTGATCTGATGTGATATTGATTTAATTTAACTCTTATATGCCACTACTGATGAATAGAGATACCACCCTATGATGCATGATGTGAATGATCATCTCATCCTAATATGGTTATTCTATTTTCATAAAAGTTTTTCCCAGTGCATCATCATAAATGTTTTATAAACATGATATATGAGATGGTGTTGGAACCAAGAATAATTCATCCATCAACCCTCAAACATAATCATGATAGAGAATGGTATTTGTATTTTTTATGTAATAGTGAACATTAACCTCCTTTATTAAAAAATTTGAATGAACCTTGATATTTAGTCAGGATCCTAATACCTATAGGGTAAATTCCAATCCTAGGATGATGTCTTGGTACTCTTCCTCATTGTTTTATAATACTTTTGACAATAGGAATGAGTAAGGAAATATTTATTTTTATTGGAATTTGAATAAAATGCCTAATACAACATGGCTAATATTTAGTTTTTCCATAATTCTAATTGTGGGTGTAAAACCCCATGATTTTATGAAATATTTTTTTTATGAATAAATTTAATTTCTTTGATATCTTGTATTACATGCAAAACTGTGTGTTAATGAACCGTGAAAAACTATTATTATTATTATTATTATTATTATTATTTAGACAAAACCGTTATTACATAGATATTAAAATTGGAGTAATAAATAGGAATAAACAAAATTTAAATATTAATTATAATTTTTTTATATAAATAATTAATATTTATAAAAAGTACTTATTCGTTTTATTAAAGTCTTTATATGTTTTGAAAATACTATTTTCTCAAAAAATTATTATTTTTTATGAAAAAATATTAATTTTTTTTAAATTTAGAAAATAAATATTTTAAAATAAAATAAATATTTTATATTATAATTTTAAAATTATATTAGGGTAATTTTTTGTGATTTTTTGACAAAATAGTTTTTTGATGAATAGTGAAAAATATTAGTTTTTATTGAAAACTTCCTTTTTAGTTAAAAAATATATAAGGTTTCATTTTGTTTTAAAATGGTTCTAAATGAATAATTATCTCAATTATATTTTAATTAATCTAATTTATATAATTATAATCAATTCCATATTGAATTGTTATATTATTTTTTTAAACATTTGAAAATTTTCTCTTTGGAAAAATGCTTTTTCATCATATCTGCGAGTATAATTTTAAATTAAAATTTTATAAATATGTGAATGTAATTTTGAAAAATTGATTCCATATTTGGAATAATAAAAATTAAAATTATCTAATTAAATGAACATAATATTTTAATATAAATAATAGATAAAATAGTAAAAATTAATTACCACGGTTAAGGTTAAAATGAGTTTACCAGGTGATAAACTATCAATATAAGGGGTAAAATAAACTATAAATTTCTCCAAAACCAATTTTATGTCCGTATTTATACCTTATAAACTCTAAGGTTCTATAATAAACAATTTTTATTCTTTTTTCCATCTAAAAAACACGGTTACACTTTATTCTATTAAAAAATCCTATGTGTATCCTCTCCTACGCTTATTAAAATCCACCCTATCTCCTGTCCTATTCAAACTCCCAAAACCCTATTATTCTACAAATAAATATAAAAATATCTTACTTAATTCACTACCCATATATTATAGTACTTATTTTTATTATTAAATCTTCCTAATAAGTCTTTAGGTATAAACATAAAGTGGTTCTCCAAAGAAGAGATAAAATTCTTAAACATGTGTTTTCTATTATTTATTATTCCCCTCATTAAAATATTCATAAAATATGATAATATAAAAACCAAATATTTTCAAATATACTGATATTTTATTATGTTAATGTAATGACCTATATATATATTCTCTTCCATCAAATGGGAATAAAAATTGTCGATCATGTATACTGCGGACTAACGCCTCGCAAACCGATATTATTCATTTTCCATCACTATCTTTAAAATATGGATATAATGATTTAATTAATTTTTAAATATAATATAAATGATATTATTCTACTTATATACTTATAATATCACATATAACTTCTTACTTTCTATTCTTTGGAAATATGATAATGTTAGTTGTCTGTACAAAGGATGATCACCTCGTGAGGCGATGTGCTTCGTTTTTCACTTATGATTTAATTGGAAGATAATAAGGATAATTATAATTAATATATGTGATATATATGAAATTAAAATTATTATTTAATGGTAATATATTATTTAACTTTATTTTGTTTCATCCATTTAGAAAATGAAAATATTGTTCATGCGTACGTACGACCTGCCGTCTCCAGAAATGGTGTAATTATTTTTCTATCTATAAATTTAATGGATTACTCTAAATAATTATATAATTAATATATATGTAAATTATATCATTTTAAAATTCTTTATTTTATGTAACTATGATCAAAATAAAAGTACCTAAGATACCAAACCAACACATACATGAAAAATGATGCAGTTATTACTCAAAATGTGATTTTAGTAAGGAATTGATAATAAATGAGTAGTAAAAGGTCATATATAAATAATATATGGAATTATACATATTATTATGGTTCTATAATATATTTATAATAAACCTATATTTATTTTAATTTAGGATCAAACATGTTCGAAGGAATTTGAGACTTGTGGTAAGATATTTGTATCTCAATTTGCCTTCTTTGGGAAATATGTTATGTTATGAACCGATCTTATTTTATTAGGAGCATACATATCCCCTTTACCATGTGATATAATTAAATTAATTATTATAATGATATTTAATGTTTAATTTAACTCTATTATTTCATGCAGATTAGGATTAAAGTGTTACCAAAGTGGTAATAAATTTATACTACAATCTCATTGTTTATCAAGACTCTTTATAATTAAGTTTACAATGATGATATATTATGATATATCTCCTAATAAACACATGAATTTTATTATCATATATTTTTATCATGAAAATTAAAATTTTGCTCTTATTTTCCTTTATTTATATACTCAATAGTTACAAATAATATTTTGAATAAAAAATAATTTTATTTCTCTCTTCAATCAAAAATAAATTTTCTTCAAAATCCATGTTTTCTAAAAATATGGTTTAAATAAAGTTTTTATTACTCTCCAATGATTGTTTATATACATTTTTAACATTTTTTTACTTTTTAATAAAATGTTTTAAAGGAATATTCATGTCATTTTCCAAACAAGGACCGTTTGGTTTTTACCATAAATGTAAAAGGAATCACTATTTTAACATGTATGGTATAAGCCAAATTTAATGTCATCATGAATTTTTTTAAAGATTAATTTATAATTTTCAAAGGTTATTTTAAAATAAAATAAAATTTAATTTTTTTATGATTTTTTCGTTAAAAATGATTTTCTATGTGAAAATATTATTTTCATCAAGAAATGATCTAAGTGAAATTTCAAAATCATTTTTTATCTAACATGAAATATTTTTATATTACTAAAGCTGTATGAGGGATATGATCCAATTATACCATCCAGATTCTTTCAATGAGTGGTTTATATCTATAATGATCATATGTTTTTGAAACTTGTTACTTTTCCATGGGTTATACAATGTTCAAATGATGAAATGTCTATGAAACCCATTTATTTTCATGTGTTATAAAATGATGAATGCTTTATGATCTTATGGGACAAAAATGTATGGTTTATGTGATGGGTGGGGCCTATATATCCCTCCAATTCATTAGTTAATGATTAATGTTATATGAGCTCAAAGGGTACACGAGAGGTTACCCCACGATCGAAAGAGGGTACACATGAGGTTATACCTATCCCTAAAGAGGGTACAAGGGAGGTTATCCCAGACCAAAAGGGGGTACCTGAAAGGTTATCCCAATCTGGAAGTAGGTACATGGGTGGTTAGCCCAAGACTAACATGTTATTAATCTCTTGGTGGATATTCTGAAAATAATATTTTACTATAATTATGTTTTTACCAAAAATAAATATCTTATGCCCATTTTATGATCTCAGGGATCATATTCTATGATTACTTTATGATTAATGTCTTATGAACTTAAAATATTAATTCCAAAACTCATGTTTATGATCTATTATATGCAGGGTATGGTTTTTATAATGTTATTATCATGTTCTCGTAACCTTATGCTAATGTTATGTTGATATTTCCTACGTTTAACATTATAGAGAAACATATATCACCCTTTCTCATGTTTAATTTCCCTAGGATATGAAGAAATTTATTATGTGTGATATGTAAAATAAGGTTCATAGTTATGAAAAACATAGTGGGAGATATTTTAGTTCACTTTTTTACTATTTATTTATGTTTCCATGTTTCCAAATCCATTAGACGTAATTTTTTTTGGGGTTGATCATTATCTTATATAACGAATATTCATCTATTAAGATGTAATATTTGTGCATGAGATGTTTGGGACTTTATAATTAGTATCAGATCATGGTTTATTTAACCTTTGGAAACTAGTATGAGAAAATATTAGTTAGACCCCTAGGTATATGTATAAGGACATATAAAATGATAATTTTAAGTATAAGAAAGTATCCTAAAATATTGGTGAAGGATAGAGTGAGAGGTTTCTAAGAAATTAAATCCCTATCAAGATACTAAAAGTGGAAATGTTTTTAACATATATGTACCTATGGGTAATAAATCTAAAAAATTTGTGTCGGTTATGACTCGAGTGTTACCCGTTTTATAAAAACAGGCATTACTACACAACTGATTTGACACTCCCATGGGATATACTTTGGAAATTAAAAAAATCTATAAAAAATTCCATAAAGTATTTGAATATTTTATTACCATGGAATACATAAGTTAAACCTAATATTTCATATATTTAAAATAAGGTTTCATGATTTAGACATCCTAAATGATTTTTAATGACTATGTGTTTTCCACTATGATTAGTGTTTCTGACACTACAATTTTTGGTTTCAATCAATGGATGGAACTAGAAGGAACTGGGTTAAAATTTAATATGATGAAAAATGTTTTGAATATAATCCAAATAGAATGATTACTTGAGAGAAATATATTATGATTATTCCTAATCAACTATCATGATATATGATTAACAATGTGAACTTCAGTGAGATTCATAACATGTCAAATAATTGGAGGATAAAATTTAATGAAATTTCATGTGGTATTGAACATAGAGGAAGGAATATTTATAATCCTTATGTCAATAAGGTGAGAATAATCACCTTGAATAATATCTCAAATAGAGTGGAAGATGTTTTTTTGTGGAAAATAAGGCCATAAAGTGAAAAATTATTGAGGAGTTCATTGTCTTCTATATGGGGAACCTGAGAATTATACTAGTCAATGATCTGATCCAAGAGTTAACTTATAGACCAAGTATGTACCTATTCAATTTCAATAATTAAAATGGAATGATTTTAGTATTTACATATTGGGATTCAAGGATATGTTATAGAAGTATTTTTTCCAATGGTATTTGCATTCTAAAACAACTAAGGATTGTGTTAATTTTTGAAGATTATATGTTTACATGTAAGATTAAAATAAGAGTTATGGATACCATCATGATTTTATGAGTTTAAGTTTGATCATATGTTTAAATACATAGATACATATTTTTAGGTTTTATGTGATGGGAGTTATAAAGATTACAGACATTTTGGGTGAAATTTATAGAAATACAACCCATTGGTTTTGTATATATTTTAGTGAAAATTTATTTAAGGAAGATATATCCAAGATAGTATTACATACAAGGTATAGACACTATAAATATATATTTATTCCATTTTATCTTATTAATGAACCTTTATCTTCATGGAATTAATGAACAGAGTCTTTAGAGAATATTATGATCTGTTTTTGGTAGTCATTATAGATGATATTATTATATATTCAATGATAAAGAAAGATCATGAAGATAAATTTATAATTATACTAAAGTCCATAAGAAAGTAGAAAATGTATAAATAATTGAAAGTGTGAATTTTGGCTACAAATAGATTAATTTTTGGGTCATATAATTTCAAGAGAGGGTATAATGGTAAATCCATCAATAAGGGATGATATTAACCATTGGGCTGGACCAACCCTAATTACTGAGCTCTATAGTTTTCTTGGTTTATTTGAATATTATAAATTGTTTGCGGAGAATTCATCATGACATTATAATCCACTCAATATATTAACTAATAAGGGAACCATGTTCCCATGGATAGATGAATGTGTGGAAAATTTTGAGGAACTAAATAGAAGGTTTGTCAGTGGACCTTTTCTTACATTACCCTATAGATAAGAAGGATTTTTAATCTATAATGTTGAAAATAAGAAGGGATTTGGATTCATTTTAATGTACAATGACATTTTTATAGATTAATCCTCATAATAATTGATGGTTCATGAGAAAAATTACCCAAATCATGATTTGGTGTTAATTACAGTAATTTTTGGATTAAAGATATAATGTAATTATATTTATAGAGAAAATTGTGATATATGTATTATGATCAGAAAATTTTAAAATAAATATTCACACATAAGAAGTAGAAAATACACCATAGAAGATGTTTAGAACTGATTAAATATTATTATTTATCAATACATTAACACCTTAGGAAAAAAAGGTGGTAAATACTTTTAAATGAAAGGATCATGAAAGATTATCCATGATAAGGATCACAAAAGATCCAATAGTTATTTATTTTTAATATATGGATATTGAAATTTTTATGGAATGGGATAAGTTTTATCATTATCTAATTAGTGTTCAACCATCTATCCAAATAAATAATAAAGAGGCACAAAAGTAAGACATGGATCCACAAAAGATGGTAAGAAATGTTCCTTAGTTTAATCTTGATTATCATGGAATGATAAGGTTTAGAAACCATGATTGTCTTCCATTAATACTTGATTTGAAGAAGGATATGTCAGAATAGGATCATAGTTCTTCATTTTCTACTTATCCTGGAAGTACAAGGATGTATATACATTTGAATGAGTATTTATAGTGGGATGGAATACAAAGTGATATCACATAGTTTTTATCTCAGTGATTTGTAGGTAAGTAAGTTATAGTTGAGAGGAAAAAGTTAAAGGGGATGTTATAACCATTACCCATACCAAATTTGAAATGGGAAAACACCATAATGTATTTTTTAATTGGAATCCCCAAAACATCTAAAGAGAATAATACAATATGGGTTTTAGTCAATCACCTTAAAAATTCAACACACTTTATTACTATCAAATAGTATTTACCTCTGGATACACTTTCAAAGATATAAATTATAGAAGTCTTAAGGTTATATAAAGTACAACATTAAATTGTATTTGACCAGGATCTAAGGATTAACATAAAAATATAGTGAAGTATTCAGAATTCTCTTTATATGTAGTTTATTTTCAGCACTACGTATTATCCTCAGACATATGTTTAGTCTAATAGAATTATTCAAACCCTAAAGGATATGGTGAGATATTGTTTTATTGATTTAAAAGGTGGCTGAGATTAGAACATTACTCTACTTGATTTTCAATCAATAATATCTTTCACTTGAGCATTCAAATGGATCATTATAAATACCTTTATTGAAATAAGTAGAGAACTCTAATGTAATGGTATGAGGTTGAATAAAGAATACTTTTGGGACCCAATATAGTTGATGACATGGAATAGAAGATTAGATAAATTCAATAACACATAAAGGTGAAAAAACTTTGATAGAAAAGTCTTGGTAATCATATGAGGATGGTGCAATAATCCCTAGGTATATTAGTCACTTTGAAATTATCAATCATATCAGGATGATATCTTATCATTTGGAACTTATGCCAAACCTATCTCAGGTTCATGATGTGTTCCATGTATCTCTCCTAGGGAAGTAAAAACCTAATACATCACATGTACTGAACTCAAAGGTCATACCATTGGAGAATGATATTTATTATGAGGAAAAACTAATTGAGATTCTATATCATAGAGAGAAAGTGATAATAAATAATACCACTCACTTGGTTAATATTTTTTGGTGAAACCACCAATCTGAGGAAGCTATGTGGGAACCTGAGTATATGATGAGGTAGAATTATCCTCATTTGATTATATCAGAGTGAAAAATTTAAAGAGAGAAATTAATTTTAAGTGGGGTATAATTAAACACCTAGAGATTTTATAATATATATATTTTCAAATAAATTTAATTTCATTTATAGCTTGTGTTATGCATAATAATGAGTTTTAATGAACTGTAATAAACTATTAATGTTATTATTTAAACACTATCATTATTACTTAGACATTAAAATTAGTGTCATGAATATTAATATTTTTTTTTTAAAATAAAGTATAATTATTTAATATAAATAATATATATTGATAAAAAGTACTTATTTTTTAGTAGTCTTTATATGTTTTGAAAATACTATTTTCTAAAAAAATGATTTTATTGTTTTTTGTGAAAAAAATATTAAAATTAAAATTTAACACTCTTATAAAATTTATTTTTCAAAATAAAATTAATTTTTGAAATCATCATGTCAAATTTATCTTACTATGAATTTTTGGTAATTTTCTAAAAGGTTGAATTTTTCAATGAATAGTGAAAATACAAGTTTTTATTGAAAACTTCCATTTCATTTAAAGAATTTATAAGGTGAAATTTTGTTTTATAATGGTTATTAAAGAAAAATTATCTCAATTATATTATAAATAATCCAATTTATGTCATTATAATCAATTTCATATTGAATTTTTATATTATTTTTGTTAACTTTTGATGTTTTTTTTCTTTGGAAACAACATTTTCACTGCATTTGTTGGTTTAATTTTAAATTAAAATTTTCTAATTATGTAAATTGAATTTGGAAAAATTGATTCAATATTTGGAATCATAATAATTAACATTATATAATGAAAACTACATAATATTTTGACTATAATGAATATTTAAAATAGAAAAAATTAATTATCACAATTAATATTAAAATAGGATTATCGAGGGTTAAACTAAAAATATCTAGGGTAAAATGGCCTAATAAATTTTACAAAACACATTTTATGTCCATATTTAAATTTTACCACATATAATTTTCAATAATGATCCATTTTTATCCTATATTTATGTGAAAATCATGTATACACTTTACTCTTTTCAATAATTCCACTTATGTTCTCTCCCCCACCTATAAAAGGCCACCCCTATCCCATCCTATTAACACATCCAAAACCCTTTATATCATTCAATACCAACCAAAATATCTTACTTACATAAATTACCACCTCTTATAGATCTATTATTATTATTAAACCATTATAGGAAGATTTTTGGTATAAACCTGAAGATGTTATCTAAAGAAGAGTTAAAATTTTTAAAATTGTGTTTTTATGATATTTATTCTTCAAAATACTTCAAACCTTCTTAAATTTTTATAATATAATGAAACTTATATCTACCATATAATAATATGTTATTATGTTAATTAAAAAACCTAATCTATCTACTCTTCCATAAAATTAGAAATGAAACTGTCGATCATGTGTACGGTGAACTACCGCCTTACGGACCAATGTTATTAGTTTTCCATCACCACCTATCATGGATGGATATAATGATGGATTTAATTTTTATATATTATATATAATAATATTTTATACTTATATAATTATAATATGACATATAACTTCCTAATTTCCATTTCTTGGGAATATGATAATGTCGCTTGTGTGTACGACGAACTACTGCATCACAAAATGATGTAATTAATTTTTCACTTTTGTTTTAAATGAAAGTTAATAAGGATAAATTTAATGAATATAGGTGATACATAGTAAAAATAAAATATTCTATAAATGTAATATATTATTTACTTTTCTTTTGTTTCATCCATCGATAAAATAGAAACAACAGTTATTCATAGATACGACCTACTGTCTACATGAGCGTTGTAATTAATTTTCTATATATAACTTTAATGGATTACTAAAGATACATATATAATGAATATATATTATATTTATATCATTCTTAAAATTATTTAGATAATGGAACCATGATCATAAATAATGGGCTGAGATACCAAACCAAAACATACATGAAAATCAAAGAAGTTATTACATGAAACATGATTTTAACAAGGAATTGTTAATGAATAGGTAATAAAATATCATAAGTAAATAATATGTGGTTTAATAAATATTATTATTTATATTTAATTATTTTATAATAATCCTATATTAATTATATAGGATATTATAACATGTATGAAGGAAGTTGAGACTTAAGGTAAGGGTTTTTTGTCTCAATTTGTCTTCTTTGGGACATATGTTATGTTATACATATATATTATTTTATAAGGTGTACAAAAAAACCATTTAGAATGTGATATCATAAAATTATTTATTCTCATGATTTTTAATGTTTAATTTAATGTTATTCTATCATGAGGCTAACAATTCAAATGTTACCAAAATGGTAATAATTTTATGTTACAATCATATTGTTTATCAAGAATATTTAAGATTAAGTTTTATATGATGATATTTTATCATATATATCTCAATAAACACATTAATTTTATTCTCTTATGTTTATATATTTAAAATAAATGTCTCTATTTTATTTTAATCTCTTCATGAACTCAATATTTCAAAATAATGTTTTTAAGAGAAATCAAATTTATTTCCCTCTTCGATCAGAAATAATTTTTCGTTAATATACATGTCTTCTTAAAAATTTATTTTAAAGAAAGTTTTTAAAACTATAATATAATTCTTTAAATAAATTTTTAACCTTTTTATTACTTTTTATAAACTTTTTAAAAAGGAATATTTACGATGTTTTAAAAACAAGGCCCATTTGTATTTTACCAAAAATGTTAAAGTAATATTTGTTTTAATGCGAATGAAATAAATTGAATTTATCACCATCATGACAACATAATGTTTTAAAGATTAATTTATAAGATTAAAATGTAATTTCCAAGTTAAATTATTATGAAAATAATTTATAATTTTCTTGTTAAAAAAAATTCTTTCAAAGTGAAAAGTTTATTTTCTAAAAGAATTATTCCAAGTGATATTTGAAAATAATTTTCTATATATTATAAAATACATTGATTTTATTTAAGTATTAATGGAGATATGATCCAATTATACCATCCTTAATATTTTTCTAGATGGTTTTTTTCTTTTATGGTAACATGTTAATAAAACCTCTTCCTTTTCAATGGGTTATTCTATGATGAGATTATGAAATGAATATGAAACCCATTTATTTTCACAAGATATGATATGATGGATGTTTTACGATCATGTGGAACCAAAATGTATGGTTTATGTGATGGGTGGGACATATATATACCTTCAATACATTGGGTAATTATTAATGTTATATGAGCTCAAAGGGTACATGAGAGGTTGTCCCAAGCCCAGAAATGGGTATACGAGAGGTATCCCAAGACCAAAATAGGGTACAAGGGAGGTTATCTGAATCCCAAAAGAGGGCACACCGGAGGTTATCCCAAGCCTGAAGTAGGTTTATTGGTGGTTATTCCATGCCTAACATGGTATGGATGTATTGGGGGATATTCTTAACATACTATTTCCAATGCTTATGTGTATTCCACAAATACATATATTATGCCAATGTTATGATCTCCTTAAAAGTGTTATTTGATTCTTTTATGGTTTATGTCTTATTAAATCATAATATTTATAAAATGAATCATGTTTATAAACTATTATATTAAGGGTATGGGTTTTCAAATTTTATTCTCATGTTTTAATATCGTTATACTCATGTTATGTTGATATCTCCATAGTTTGTGGCTTTATAAATAAATATAAATGCATAAAAAGATCATTCTCATGACTAAATTTGTGTGAAAATTTTATGTTATGTGGGTTAGGCTAGAACAACCTTCCCATACATTAAAACTAAACAGAAATCCACATGTATGTTAGTTGATACTCTAATATTATTATATCTGAACAAGATTGAGATGATTTAGGATCATATTGACATTCTGTATATATTTTTTGTGTTCCTACTACTATGTTTAAACTATATATATTGATTCATTTGGAATGGTGCCTAATAATCAGTGATTATTTTAACATATTTTTCAATGAATTCCTCAACCTCTACAACCTATTCCCTAATTTCTAATAGATAAATCAGGATCATAAAAATATTATTCATTAGGTAAGGGGTGTGTTAAGTGGATGGTGTCAATATTGTTAGTTCTTCATCAGATGAGAGTTTATTTTAGTGGGTTAGTTCATGTAATCTCATTTAATTAGATAGTGCTCACCATTTAAGTGATTTGGGAAGGAATTTTGAGAGGGTTTATATTTTCATTGGTACCATTAAAGGATTTTATTCTTATTACTTATTCTATTGGTGTCGTTTTTTCTAGATCTTGTTGGGTGGTGATGACGAAGATGCACCCTCAAGCTTCACAGGGGGAGTGGGTGTTACAAATTGATGATTTAGTTTCACCTTTAGTACATTTTAGACCACACTAAATAATTTATAATTAATATGGTTATTTAATTTTTACACATGACTATTCAATACTTCTTACCACTATAATTATTATTTGGGTGAGATCAAAAAGATACAATTCATCCATATTGTGGGTTTTCCCAACATGACCTACTGAGATTCAACCACCTTTGGTAGTATATCCTCGATGATGAATAAGTATTTGATTTTTACCACTAAATTTAGTCATAGGTCCAGTAGTAAAATTGATTATTTTGACATTGTTTTTATATTTTATAATATCTGATAGTTTGAGAAGTTTTTTATCTATGAAAGTGATGAAATATTCCAATACCTCTCCTTTCGGAATGAATATGTCTTATTCTTTTGGTCCTTTAACTCTGGATAAGGATTATCCTTCTTTCAATCCTAGTAAGGTCATTGTTTTTGTTTATACTATTGGAGAGGTGGCATCACATGATATTGAGCAGGATTAAGATTTTGAGGTAGAATTGGAGCTAATTTGAGTGTGATGGTTGTGTTCTCTACTATACCAAATTTCATTTCTTGTTATGATAAAGTTGTGTTATACAAATCCTTATAGTGTCTTGTATAATATTCCATTAATTTTTAAACTTCCAAAATATCCGAAAAATAGAAAAAGTACATTAAGGGATTTATATGTGTTTGAAACACCTCCTAAAGATTCTATCTATAGATATATAATAGTTTATCTTAATGAGTTTTCATGTTTAAAGAGTATCTGTCTAGCTTTTCTACTAGGAAATTAAGTTAGAAACCATTTATTTTTCATAATTATTATAGTTTTAGAGATTAATTACAGTTTTATACCTTAATATAGAGATAAATTTATAGAGAAAATATTATTAAAGTACCATGGGAAATAGACTCACATTGTAGGTTTTTATACAAAAAGAACATATGTACCTATAGGGTTGTTATAAAGAACCTAAGCTTCACTGATTACTACTTCTGTAGAGTTCCCATCATGGGGTCACATTAGGATAAGAAGTGCATGAGGTACTATAATAAGTCTTTGATCCTATAGAATATTTATAATATTGGATTCCAAAAATTTTTCTAGGTTGGTGTCCAGTCTACTCACTCTGTATATGGTTTCCTCTCTCTCTTCACTAGTGTGAATCACCCTTCCATGAATTTAATCCTAGTTGAACATGACACAATGGAGTCAATAATTTCTGATTGTATTACTTTATGGTATAGTTATCTAGTGGAGGAATTGGGAAGAGCCTCACATGGTTTCCTTTTCTATGTCTTTTTTTGATTTACAGCTAAAACCTAACCTGAGATAGCTTTCTTGAAATGGAGATAGATGCTACCCTTGGTGAGGAAATTCTAGTTAATTATTTTACACCTAGGTTATATGAATAGGTTTTTTGGATCCTAGTATCTATGAATGACTATAATATTATCATTTTTGTTTGATTAGATTCCTCCAATTTATGATGATTTACTAGGGGATAGATAACTTCCTCAACCTAGAAGTTTCACTAAAGAAGAATATTTCCACTGAGTTTCTCAACAATGAGTAACTTCAAATTCTCCTTCTCACCTTAATATTACAAAATCCTCTCCTCACTAGATAATTTATTGACTAATTTAGGTGGTGAGTCTTATATATCCATTACCTTATCTTTATCTATGGTCAAGGATCACTGAGTAAGAAACAACTGAATATTCAATAGACCTACCAAATCTTGAGTCTTATATGATACTAGGAATAAACACCATCTTCATGTACTATAGTGAAGACAATTTTTTTGATGGGTAATTTCTCAGTATACTTATCTACCTAACTTCCATGCTCTGTGTTATCTTTTAGGATTCTACTAAAAACATTGACCAAATCAAAGTACAAAATAAATATCACATTCTTATTAGATTTTTAGGATAATTTATCACCTTCTGAATATTCATAAAGGGAAAAAACATAATCCCCTAAGATATTTTACTTCTTAGTGGGTTTATTTAGATTAAATATCCTACAAGGCTTCATATACACTCCTTGATAATTCCTT
This sequence comes from Viscum album, assembly GCA_963277665.1. NCBI lineage: Eukaryota > Viridiplantae > Streptophyta > Magnoliopsida > Santalales > Viscaceae > Viscum > Viscum album. Next base: position 1,204,886,748 of record OY728131.1, on the reverse strand, counting down.
AAAATATCTTTGTGAATGGTGATATGGAGGGAGTCTCATGTGGATTTCACCAAATATGCTCCCAGTAAGGGAGGTGGATCATAAAGTAGAAGGAACTATAAAGGTGTTTCATGTTATGTTTCTCACATCATATAGAACATTGGATTTATACTATATACCTTATTAGTTTTGGTGGACCTTTCTATTCCACCATTATATCCAAAATCAACCATGGTTTTTAGGATCCTAGGGGTAGAGACAATGCTAAAAATGTGCATATCCTTACAGAATGAGGTTTCCCATGTAATATTCCTGAATAAGGAGCTATGATATCCTTATTAGTTTTTTAATCATATATTTAAGAATGATATGTATGTATTTCTTTTTTAGGGTTTATCATTGATCACCATAGATGTTTTCTCTATAGTTATTGGATTCTCCTTCCTTGTCTAGGAGGAAATTTTCACCTTTTTTGAAAGCATTTTGTGAGATTCTATCAATGGTTTATTCCCTTTTAGTGTAATTTATATGCATTAGAAATGAAAATATTTCATTGGAAAGTAACTAGTCTATGAAAATCATGGTCTTGAGACCTGGATAAACTTTATGATATTTCATGTTTTTTTTCTCGATGAACCTTTTTGGCCAATGAGTAGGGTAAAATGTAGAGATCTATGCTCATCCCATACTTAGATATACATGCTAGTTGGGTCATCAACAACTACTCAGAATAATTCCTTCATACTAAATATGAATATATATTTAAAAAACTCACTCTAATTCCCCAACATAGGGTTCTAGTGCACAAATGGATACCAGACCATCATGGTGTTAGATCCCATTTATCGTGTCTGTATGGTTTACATACTACCTTTAAGAAATATATTTTGACTTGAGATAATTGTGGGTATCCCATAGGTATCTACAAAAGTTTTCTATATAATTTTATTTTATTTCTTCTAAAATGTTAATATTGTTGGGTGGAAATGTTAAAAAACATTACTAGTATCTCGACCAATTATTTCCATATAACCATGGCATTTGTCTCATCCTCTGTGAGGGCTTCCTCGATCTGATATAACCATAAAGGCTCTTTATCTACTACATTTTCAAGTGGATTAAGATCATCCAAAATCTTCAAAGTCTCACTAGAGGGTGAGAAATATAAGGTAAGTATAAATGATGACCATCACCTTAGGTTCTCTCTCAACTGATATGAGATGTAACCGATCAATGATGTGGTGCTTGGTGTAGCTAGCCTGGATTTATTTAGTGCCTCTCAGTATGAGGGAAATATTAGAGGATATTAAATATGGTTAGGACTTTATGTTTAGTGAGATTAATCATTATAGGGAGGGCCCTCACAAAAAAATCACTATAGGGAGGAACTCTATGGTTGATCATTAAGTTTTCACATAGAGGAACCTCAAGGATGGTACTTTGGGGAGGAGCTCTAATGTTTTCAGTAACAACATGATGGATAGTACCTTAATGGAAATAACTACCTCATATTATTGGGGAGGAACTGTATGATTCTTGGGTTTCTATTTAAATATATTGGAGAGCATAAAAAATATCACTTCTCATAGTGACATGGATATAATCCTACTCATGGTTAGTAGATTTACCATGGAAAGGCTTCCGTATGGATGTTCTCTTTTGAGTGACCAGGGTTTGAACCTTTATCATGATCATGATTTTTCAGTTTGGATATTGAATCTCATGACTAGAATCCATCCTAAGAGACTCCTATATCATAGTTGGGATATGATGATGGGATTCTATATTTTGGGAAGGAATACATGCCCACTCTAAAGGGTGCACCCGAATATGTTGGTTGAAACTGATGGGAGAAATTATATTATAATTCTCATGTGATATTAGATAAATATACCAATGGTCCATGTGGATGGGATAAGAGATATAGTCATGATCTTGTTTTTTCATCATAATATGAAATCATCCACCTCTGTTATGAGAACATATATGGTAATTACCTTTAGTTTCCATCAAAAATTCATCTAGGCTTAATAGGTGTGAGTTGGAGCATGGGCCTACTCCTATATTGATGATAGAATATATCAATTGTCATTTTATTGAGGCAAGGAAGGAATAGAGTATTTTTCCATGGGTTCCACCAGAATACGACTTTGGGATTCATATATGTTGATGGAATAAGGAATATTATCATGCTATAGGTCTTTAGATACTTCCATGATATATTGACAGACATTATAACCATGAAGTATAATATGTTTCTATTTACCCACTTAAACCATCATATTTATGTAGTGGGTCATTATTCTAGGTGTCCTGGTTTGACAAACTAGGTTCTCAATCTCTTGGGTGGACACATTAGTATTTTCATAAAGATATGGGGCCACATGATGTTGATGACAATGATGGATGGTGGGACCCCTCATGAGAATCTCCCAAGTGACAGTGGGGACATTCCCAACATCATCCTCTACCTCTCTAAGATATGAGATGTAAGTGTTGTCACATTCTAAGGATTAGCTCTTGATTTTATTTAATATGGCATTAGAGGAAACATTATTTTCAGTAGACTATCATTGTTATAATTATTGGTAGGTATCCATTTCGTATATGATCTCATGAGAAACCTCTATAAAAACCCAATATTTTCATACATAAATATGACATCTTATTATATGAATATTCAATACATTTCACAAATACATTCCTATGAACTATAATTGTTATTGTATTTTGAGACTAGTAACACAATATTTTTATTTAATTAGTGATCTTTAACATCTCCCATAAATATATTCCCCTTTTATAATATTTATATACACAACCTACTTAAAACCTTTCTTTATAACTTTTGAAAATGAAACATAAGAAAGTGTGAGCTCAGATGCTTAGTAAGTGTAAACATGGAATATATCATTCTATGATCATATCAAAGAATAAGATAAGAATAAGGGTATGAGATCATTAAAATAACATACAAAGTTCATACCCTGCCTTTTATAGATCATAAACATGAGTCATGACATAATTAAATATCATTCCAAAATACATAATTCATAAGATTTTGAAATCATTATAATATATGAACCATAATATTGTTTTATAAGTGTGTGACACCAACATAGGTATAAATAGATTCATTTTTCAAGGTCAACTCTATAGAAAGGGTGTAAAGAGGTGATAATGGGGAGAATATACCCTCTAGTGATGATATAATAATGATATATATATATATATAAATATAAATCAGCAAAAAAGGAAGACCAATAGACAATTGACCAGTAACCCACTCATGGAGGTACTTGGTCCCTCAAACCATATCTCATAAGAAACCCTATTGGCTCAAAGCACTAAGTCTTAGAAATAATGTTATTTTACCTCTAAGTAATATCATCATCGGCTCAACGGATGATATCATGAGGGATAGAGATTTCCATCCAACCAAATAGTCAAGGAAAAACATGCTCAAGTATGGAGAGCCTCATCCCCTAGATGACAGTCTCATCACTTTCATATAATGGATCCTCACCATCTCCGTGGGTTTCTACGACAATCACCTCCAACCATTCCTCTAATCCACAACTAAAAAAGGCCTCTACCCATACAATCAATCAATACCACCTCATTATATGAGTCTTGTGTTCACACAACTCCAAACAAAACATTGACCCACACGGCCGAGAAAAAATCACCAAAAAGTCCATAAGGAAAATCATTCATCACCTTATTCCCTTATGACCATGTTTCTCAATCTAATGGTCAACACCATCAATTTATCACATGAGCCTCACCCATAACCTAACAACATAATTTCCTCGACCTGATGACCAAGTCACCCAACCTATGATCATCATCACTCATATAATCTGATCCACGCCCAACCTGATGATTACATCACCTCAACTTAAGTGGTCATCACCACCTCAATCCTTGGGCTGAGAACATCACATTCCCATGAAAATTACAAGAAATTCATATATTTATATATAATAATTCAATTAAATTTAAATAAAACATCACCATGTCCTATAATTCTCAAGGTATGAAGCCTCCCACTAGGATCAACCACTTGTAGACTTAGAGGAGCATGCCCATATGAATCTCCTAGGGGTTAAATTATGTAATAAAAGGAAATCATTTAATTATGAGGGTCTAATTAAGACTAACTAATTGTTTTATCAAAGTCACACCACTAAAAAAACTAAAAAATCATAAAGAAAGACGAGAACCACTTACCTCATGTTGGTAGAAGTCCACTCGTCCAATATTAGCCTATAAATCGAGTTGATTTGTAATAAATTGTAATTTTAGATGAAGGCCCTGAAAATAGGGTAAATCATACCACAAATATTTATCACTTTATATGGAAAAAGAGGAAGATAAGAGTAAATATTATTCAAGGTATTACCAATACTGATATAGCCCCATAGATGAAACAAGAAACAGAGCTCATATGAATGATTGTGCTTGATGCCTAGTGGAGGAAGAAAATGGGAGGAACCCCACTACTGTGCATAGACTAAGGAGGGAGAAAAATAAGGAAAAATAAAAATATAGGGTGAAGGAAAAATTTTCTTTTCGCAATTTTAATGGGCCACATAGTTAGTTCGTATGGTTCAACTAATCGTTCACTAATCGTGTGACCCCCACTGCCCAAGCACCAAGCTCCCACGGTTCATGCGCATGGTTTTCCAAATAATGTAAAAACAATGTGTGAGAACTCTATAAAATTTTTTAGACATTTAAACATGGCCATTCACCCCCTCATACACAGTTTGGGTAATCATGTATAGTAGATCTAGATGGAAGCACAATTTCTCCGTAGAGGCTCCACAGTTTTTCTAAACAATGTGCCTCATCTGTGCACCCCAAAAACATGGGGTTTCAGCATCTGATGTACCTAAAAAACAACAAAAACACCAATAAACTTGCTGAGCATTAGGAATCATCTATAAAAAAGGCCTTGTGTTAATGTAAAACTTGGAATTAAGTTCTGTTAAATGATAAAATAGTTGGTCAACCCACCAAACTCTAAAAATTCAAAATGGGCTTGACCCACTCCAATATCCTAGAACATTATTATCTACCCACCTTAACATATATCATCCACGATTTGTCAAACAAAAAACTGAGATGGTACCAAATATACTCTCTCTTTAAAATTAACCAGGAATATCTCAGTAAAAAGGGCAGAGGTCAACTACCTTAAGGGATCCCCACCTTAGGAGTTACCTACCCCAGTCGAATCCCAACCAAAAATTCAAATAAAAATGATGGTCCATTTATTATACAAGGAATGAAATGTCATCCTATGATGCATCGTCACTTATGCATCTCATCAAGTTCTCTTGTGTCATACCTAACACCAATCTTGTCCCTTATCTCAATAGATGTCTTCCTCATGTCCATGTCTCACATAACACCTATGTGGTCCCACATCTCTATAGATACCCATAATTAGTCCCAGAACCTCACACATCCAACTAGTACCTCATCAAACTAAATACCATATTCCTACGCACCTCATGTAATCCCTCATCACATCGATGCCCATATGCCAACACACCTCATACAATCCACAAATCTATTGTTTCCCACATAGAAGACCTGGTGCCACGTACCTATTATATATATATATATATATATAACATCTGAACTAATTCCAACCTATTAATTGGTGTCGGGTTAGTCCATAGATACACCCCGTGTACCTATTTCACCAAAAATGAACATTTTTACATAATGTACATGGAAAAATGAAACAAAAAAAATCACAACTACGCCCATGGAGTATCACTAACCATTACCAGATCCTCGAATGATTCTGCACCTAGAAGTTCCACTGCATGCACCTGGCCTGAAGCTCAACAATTTGAGGCCTGGAATCCTAGTGGTTCTGCACTATACACTATCCATTAACTCCACTACTGGGTCTCACTATCACTTCCATGACCTTCATGTGTATTAGACTCTAGACTACCATTTCCTCACACCGCTCTCAGTTCGATATCAGAACCCTGAGTTTTCTTTGGTTCTTAATTTTTGGCTGTTTGAGAAGGATTCCTATAGAACCTATCAAGACGAATGACTTGAACGCATGCTTGGAACTCATTCTATTATTGATCACACTACATTCACACATGTATTGGCTACCCGCACTGGAATCAGACCATCAACAACCCACTCTTAGGTGGCCTACCTAAGTCATTGGCCCAACTTCCCCACCAGAAATCCTCTTGGACATGATTCCTTCTATCTAAAACTTCACCACTATAATCACCTAAAGTCATCACCTGTCTTGAGTAAGACCGATTCGTCAAGTTTCCCTCATCTAAGAGTGCCTAATTCATTGGATCTGAGAATGAGGCCAACCCAAATATGTTTACATACACCTGAATGGAATTCCATAAACCATCATCTAAATGACTCACCTTAAAGGTGTCTTTACCCACCATACCAAATGTGAAGTGAGATAACTCAGTGAATGTCATTACATAGACCATAATGAACATGACTCCCTACAATAGGCCAAGAACTCCCGATTTCTCTCTTCCCTCAATGTCTCTAGGAAGAATTTCTTGAAGAACCTATCCTCAAAGTCCATCTAGGCTAGTCCCTCATGAATTCCCTCCTATACATGCATGCCCCACTAGATCTTAGCTAGTCTTCTAAGTATGTATGTCTCCAGATTCACCCTCCACCTTGGAGGTGTCTTAAGCTTCTTTAAGATCATTTCCATCGACTTGATCTAGTTCTCAACTACCTATGGAACACCCTCACCCTAAAATAACAATGGGTGATGAAACTCTAAATACCAAGTTAGATATTCCATAAAAGTCTCTAGTCCATAATCTCCTCTGTCAATACCCAAGATGAAAAATACCATAATCACTCTGATCTTTTTGTCAAGCCACGACCCAAAAGATATCAAATATGGCGGCATACCCACATGCACTGGATCCTATACCTAAGCCTATACCTATATATCATGCTCTACCTAACCCTATATGGCCACATCTTGACTATAAAGGGTCTCAACCTATTTCCTATCCAACATCACTAAATTAATTCCCTCCCGACACTCCACCGGATCCCTTCTAGGTGGAATCTCATTGAATACCAATACCATGGTCAGAAAACCCAGATAATATATATATATATATATATATATATATATATATATAATACATATAGGGACAACAATAACATGAAGCATAACCTCACTACCCTTACTCTCCCTTATCATAACCATGCCACATGACATCTATCATTTTGTCCCCTTAACCACCCATATCAGAGCTAGGTATCACATATTCCTCAGGCTATTCCTATCTAAACAAACCATGCCATATTAATCTAATGACCATGTCACCCAACCTGGTGATCAAAATCACCCCATATCATCATTCTTACCCAGTTCTATAAGATTCAGTCCCATAAACACACACACACACAGTACATGTCATAAGAATCTTAACACAAAACACATATATATATAAAACATCATATGTTACTATCTAGAAAGCATAAACAATCATCCATTTATGAACTAGCCCAAGAGTCCAAATATCATCCCTTACCATAATAGGTCAAGGGTCTCATATTATAAAAGTTAATAATAACATCCAAGTGAACCAATCTAGGTGGAAATCATGTCAACTATAAAATGAGAATAATAGAATAATAATTACCACCATGGAAAACTTCATATTTCCCCCATTAATGGGGTTAAAAACACCCAGGAAATAGATATAAACCCAGTTATGAAAAAATCATAATATTTGGTCTAATATATCCAAAATAATAATAAAAATAAATAGGTAAATAAACTTCTTTGATACCATTTTTATTACTCCAACCTATTTATCCACTCAAACATTGCTAAGTGTTAAGTGCTACCGGGCCTTAAGCGTGCCTCCCTGAATGCCAATGGCTATCAACTTGCAACGAGGGTGTAAAGAGGCAATAATAGAGAGAATATAACCTCTGATGATAATATAATAATGGACTATATAAAAATATAAAGAAGTGGAAAAGAAATAGCAATAGACACTGTACCAATAACATGCCCATAGTGGAAGCACAATTAGACAACATCAGTAATAATAAATATCTCAAAATAAACCATTTATAGAAACAAACATAACAAGACACCATTTGTAGCTACTAAAGATAAACATGCATCCAAGATAGGTCATACAATACAATAAATAAAATAGGTTCACCTATGGATAACATCAGTACATACATATAAGAGCATGATGATACAGAAAAGAAAACTAATAAGGTATCTCCTGCTGATGAAGGAACCTCAAGGTCACTTGACATCCATACCATAAAAAAGGTACGATGAAATCAACAATATCCATATCCTAAGACTAAACCTTTACCTGATCAAAAATCCATAAATTCTATATGGATCTCGATGGTGTGAGAAAGAATTTCAGTAGGCCACCACCAATGTGTGCCTATCTTACATATGTGATTACACAAGTGTATAATAAAAGAAATAAAATAGCACATGAATATAATTTATTATAATCTACTTCCCTTATTCTCAAAATACACAAGGAAGAGACTAAATACTTTAACCATTTTCAGAATATCTATTGTTGTGAGGATCCTTAGCTTAAGCCCAAGGAATCCCCTGATGTAAATCAGTCCAAGTGAGCCCTCAGGTTACACCTCTAATAAATTCACCAGAAACCTCATTCCAACCGACACCTCATGTCTAGTAATTTTTGATGTACTGAAGTCATGCTAATGCTGGTACCTCATCCCTTGGACCTTGGCTCATAAGAAACCCCATTGGATCGAAACACGACTTCCAGGGCATAATGATATCTACCCTCAAAGTATTATAACCATTTTTTCAACAACTAATGTCCCGAGGAATGAAAATGTTGATCCTTCAAAATAATCTTGGTCCAATGAACTCAAGTACGAAGAACCTTATCCCAAAACCAACAGTCCCATAATTGTTATCTGATGGATCCTCACTATCCAATTAGCTTTGTATGGAAAGAACATCCAACCATTTCCCTGAGCCTCGACTAACAGAGGCCTCTACCCACATGATCGGTCAATACCACCTCATCATCTAATTCCTTCTACATGAAGACGACTCTAAACTAAAAATTGGCCAACATGGGTGAGTGTAAATCACAAAAAGTTACCTAATACACATCATTTGGAACCTATTGACCCTGTAATTGTGTCACTCAATCTGATGGTCAACACCATCCATTCATCACATGATCCTCGCCCGTAACCTGATGATATTTTCACCTCAACCCGATGACCAAGTCACCTAACCTATGATCATAATCACTCATATAATCCAGGCCTCACCCAACCTGAGGATTACATCACCTAAAATTAGGTGATCTTCATCACTTCAATCCTTGGTCCAAGCCCATAATGTTCCCATGAAACTCACAATAAATGCATATATATATAGTGCAATTCAATTTAAATAAAACATCAACGAACTTAAACTGTCCAAGGGTCAAAGCCTATCACTAGGATCAACCAATTTTATACTTAGTTGAGAATGAACATAAGAATCTTCCATGGGTTCAATTAATTAATTAAATATAATTATTAAATTATAGGGGCCTCTCTTGGACTAAAAAGTAGTGCGCTCAAATCCACAACCTCAAAAAAATTGTGAAATCACAAATAAATATTAAAATCACATACCTCATGTTGGTAGACATCCAATCATTCAATATTAGCCTCTAACTCAACAAAATTTGTAAGAAATCAAAATTTTAGACAAACACCCTGAAAATAGGGTAAACCGGATCACATGGATTTATCACTCTGTATAGAAATAGAAAAGAATAAAATATGAAAGATGATTTAAGAGATTTCTGATATGGATTCAATGCCATTGAAGGATAAATAAATGGAGCACAAATGAATGATTGAGCTCATTTACTGATGGATAAATAAAATGGGAGGAACCCCACTGTTGTGCGTGATCGAAGGAGGAGTAAAAATTATGGAAAAGAGAAATAGGGAGTGAGGGAAAAAGTTCTTTTCAAATTTTTAATAGGTTTCATGTTTAGCTCACACAATTTGTCTAACCGTGTGCTAACCATGTGACACCCACTTCTCAAGCACTAGGCTCGCATAGTTCATGAACTCGATTTTCTAAACTGTGTAAAAACTATGTGTGAGACCTCTATCAAAAATTTCATACATGATCACACAGATGTGAACCCCCTCATGCATATTTTAGAAAACTTTGTAAGTAGACCAGGATGGTCGTATGGTTTTTCCAAACTATACAACTTAGTCTGTACACCATAGAAACTTAGGTTTTTGTCCTTTAACACACCCAAAACTAACAAAAAAAAACAATAAACTTATTGAGAATTAATACTCATCTTAAAAAATTCCTTGTGTCAAAGGAAAAATTAAAATTAAGTTCTGTTAAACGAGTAAATAGTTATCATACCCAACAAACTCTGAAAATTCAAAACGATCAAGGAATTCAAACTGCTCAAAAAACCAAGGATATTACAGACTACCAAAACCAAAAAACATATTGTATTATACCTCATCATATATTTCTCATTGTCGATTAATCCCATTCTTCTATTTCTTATTGTAGATTAAGCCTATCGACTTCTTTCTCATTGTTATCTAATGAGATATCAAGATTTACCCCATGCATTGGATATTGATATAGGTCCAAACCATCACATAATGAAAATAAAACATATGTGTTTCACAAGATCAAAGAAATATTCATCATATCAGAACATATGAAAATTATGGAGTTTCATAAATGCTTCATCATATAATAACTCACAGAAAAGGAACATGTTTCATAAAAAATTCATCATCATAATCATAAACCATTCAAATAAAGAATAATAATGGTATCCTTTTATCATATTATAATTAAATCATGAGTAAAATAAATTGATATAATATTAAATGTAAGATCATTTGTAAATATCAATTGGATCATTTATCAAGTAAAATAACCTTTCCAATTTAAAAATTGCATTTTAAAAATAAAAATATATAAAAAAATTTCAAAAAAATTTTCTTTTAAAATAAATTTGGAAACTTATAAATAAATATTTAAATCATTTATTGGTTATTATGGTGAAAAATTATGTTCATTATGTACACATTTAAAAACAAATATTTCTTTCACAGTTTCTGTAAAATGTCAAAAACACCTCATTCAAAAAACAATGAGAAGTTACTTTTAAAACATTTTTTAACAAGTATATAAAGGGTAAAAATGACTTTAAAAAAATCATTGGAGAATATAAAAAATTTATTTAAAACGTTTTCAGAAAACATGGACATATAATAAAAATAATTTTCAACTGAAGAGAGAAATAAAATCTATTTTTCTTTAGAAAAATATTTTTGATCTAATAAGTTCTTAAAAAGAGGAAAATGAAATGAAAAAAAGTATTATAGATATAAAAATATATATGAATAAAATTCATGAGTATATTTTTAGATATATCAAATGATATCATTATCAGAAACATAATCCAAAACAATTATGATAAACAATGAGATTGTAACATAAAATCTCTACCACGTTGGTTACATTTGAATCGTACAAACCATGAGCGAATATAATTAAAAGAACATTATATGTCATGAAAATAAAGAAATTAATTATATAACATGTCAAATTGTTTGTATATACACCTCATAAAAGAAGAGAGGTGCATGCCATAACTTATGTCCTAAATAAAAGAATTTAAGACAAAAATCTCTGACCTCAAGCCTCATCTCTCTTCACACATGTTTGAAACTACTTTATAATAGATATAAGTTTTTTATAAATATATTTTATATCCATAATAATATATATCAATACCTATATTATTCAATTATAACTTTTTATTACTCATTTAATAACAAACCTTTGTTAAAATCACTATTTTATATAATAACTTCTTTGTTTTCTCATGTATGTTATTGTTAGATAGATTTTGTACTTGTAATTTTATCATCATAAATTAACTACCAAACATTAACCATGATATTAATATCATATTTTTTAATTACATAAATATTTAGAATCATTCATTAATGTTAGATATAGAAATATGAAATACATTGTTCATGCAGACGGTAGGCCGTACGTATACCTGAACACTATTTTCATATTTCAAACGATGGATAGAAATAAAGGTAAATAACAATTAAAATTTATAGAATCATTATTATGTAATTAATATAACATATATTAATTAAATATATCCTTATTTCCTTTAATGTAAAGCATAGTTGAAAAATAAATTACATCACTTGGTGAGGCGGTAGTCCGTCATACACACGAGTAATGTTATCATATTCCCATAGAATGAATATAAGAAGATATATGTGATATTATAATTAAAAAGTATAAATATGTCATAAATATCATATAAAAATTATAAATCCATAATTATATTCATCTTCAAGAGGTGTTGATGAAAAATAAACTACATATGTTTGCAGGGCGGTTGTCCTTTATACACACGATTGACAGTTTTATTTCCCACTTGATGGTATTGAAGATAGATTTAGGTCATGAAATTAATGTAATAACATATCAGTATATTGGATATGAATTATTTAATCTATAATCATAAATAAATAATAATTTAAGGGGTTATAGAAATAAATAACATGAAATCACATAGTTAAGGACTATACCTCTTCTTTAGAGAACCACTCTAGGTTTACACCTAAAGCCTTATTAGTTGGGTTTACAATACAAAATAAATAATAAAGGGTGTTGGGAGAGAATTAAAGAATTTATTTTGGTTTTTATTAATTTAACCAAATGGTTCTGGATTTTCAGAGAGGAGAGGATAGGGGTGACCATTGATAAGTGGGGAAATGAACCCACATGAAAACAACTGAGAAATTTCCCAAAATAATACAAAATGATAAAGACATTACCAATATTAATTCTTCCAAATGACTATATATTCTAAATTATGATATAATAAGGTTTAAATATGTCTATAAAATAGGATTTATATAATTTTTATTAAAAAATATACCCTTATTTTTTTAGTTTAACCCCTCCCTAAATAGGTTTTATCCTTAACCGTGATAATTAATTTTTACTATTTTTACTATTAATTTTGAAAAAAAATAAATTGTCCTTATTATATAATATTATTTATTCTTATTCAAAATATTTAATCCATTTTTCAAAATTCCATTCACATAAGTAGTGATATTTAATTTAAAATTAGACCCACATGTGCAATGTAAAAATAATTTTTCAAAGGAAATGTTCTCATAAGTTTAAAAGGTTTTTATATCAAAATTTGACATGAAATTTATTACAATGAACTAAATTTTATTAATAATATTATAATTTAACTAATATATATTTTAAATCCATCTTAAAATAATATTTATATTTTTAAATTCTTTTAATTAAAAGACAATTCTTAATAAAACCCTGTTTTGTTCACCATTCACTAAAAAATTTATCTTTTCAAGAAAATTATCAAAAAATTACGCTAAGATAATTTTGAAATGATTATTTAGAAATGGAAGTTAAATTTTTAAATAAAAATTTCTAAAATTATCAAAAATTAATTTTAAAATAAGTGTGAAAAATGCGACAAATCTTCTTTTTAGAAAATTATATTTTTAAGTATAAAATATAATGTTCTGAACCCGAATTCCACTAAAAAGTGAACTGAGACTAGTTGGATACATAGACTCAAGTGCATATCTCCAAACTCTAGAGTCTTATGACTAATAGTTAGGGCCTATGTGCATATTTAGGTAGACTATTCCATCATCACTAGAGTGCAGCACAATTGAATAATAATAACAGATGAGTAGTAGAAAAAGTAAATCATATAGAGAATAGATAACTAACAGAAAAAGATAACAAAAATTAAAGGAATATAATATATTATGATTATTATACATGTCATATGTCTCTAAAAAACATCTAAAATAGGTAAACATAAGTACCACACAACACATGTATCAAAAAGAAAAAAGAAAAAAAAGTATCCTAGATAGGGTCATGAGCCTCAGCTAAGTCCTGGGCTCCCCTTCTCCTAAGCAGCAGTCAAGAAACTCTAGTAGGGAACCTTACTTTATCTATACCTATAATCATATAGTCTGTTTGGGTACCCAAGGTAGGATAAATAAGGTGTGATACTAAATACCAGTAGGCAACCACCCAAGGTCTGTGCCATCTGGTAAATTAATATATATAATAGTCATAGTGTGTAGACACTAATATAATATGTAATGGAAGTACTAAAAGTAAAAATCCTATAAAGTATAGGTTCTCATTTATAATCAATTTATTCAATGAGTTAATTCTATTTAATTAATAAGTCTTGAGACCCGACATGTATCTCAATGCCCCCCATGAAAATAGGTAACCAAGGGATGCCTAAAAATTACATCCATAAAGTATAAATAAAGACCAAATCTAAGCTTGTGTTTTGGATTAAAAGACATGTCATATAAATCATTCCATTCATTATTTAATTTATAACCTGAGCCCATCCCTGGAATTCCTAATTTTGAATCTAGGTATCACTCTAGGTATAATATAAATCTACACCCTATAAGAACATCCATGATGATCCTCACATTAACCCATATATCTATTTAGTTA